>BGPT01001739.1:91920-112844 GCA_003297045.1 Symbiodinium sp. clade C Y103 | reverse complement strand
TCTTTCGTGGCTTTCTTCCAGAGACAGGGAGAGTGGACACCTGGACGAAATACAATCCTGAGCAGGAAATTGAATCAGAACAGATTCGGAGCTTGATCTCCCGAGTTGCAACACATTTGACCCATCAAAACATCCGTCGACCCCAAATGAGCATTTGGGATCGTCAAATTTTTTGGGTGGCAGCTTTTGCACTTCTGGCTTTGCACTCTTTTTGGCTGCAGTGGCAGTTGCAGACACAACAAAGAGAGATGGTGGATCTTCTTGCTGCCGCAGAGTCATGTACAGTGCTGGGCACACAGGTTCGAGAGCTTCATGACAACAACACATCGCATGGCAAGATGATTGCTGGCCTTGGGTCTTCGATCAAGTCGCAGGCACAGAGCATTTCGGAGCTTGGTTCTATCTCTGAGTCGCATGGAGAGAAGCTTTCCTCATTGAGCTCGCAGTTTGAGGGGCTGCAGAGACGTGCGAAACTGAGGGAAGAGTCGGAAGACATCCAGGGACATTACATCCAGATGACAGAAATTCGCATGTCCAAAAACCAGAGTCCAAATGCATACAGTGAGACGTGCCAGAATGGTCAGAGTCGAGACCATCAGTGGCTTGAGAGGTTGAAGGGCAGTTTGGAAGGCATTCGTAGTACTCTTGCCGCCTTTCTGCCGCATTCCGTTGCGAGCCTTCGCAACTGAGCCTGGGGCCTTGGTGTGAGCCTAGTAGCTTAGAACCTTCGACAGTGGTGGGTCAGCCTTTTATGGCCTTGCGAGTCGCTCAGCACAGAAGCTGAGAAAAGGTTCAGCTGCTTCCTACACCACCACTACAGCAGACTATTACATACTATAACGCAATTCACGCTGAACTGTCACTTTCGGTGCAACACATCTTCACAAGCTGATTCCATGTGTGTTTGACGCAAGAAGAACCATACTCTTTCTTTCGTACTTGGCATATGTCGAACAAATTCAGCTCCAGGGCTTCCGCTTCACGGTTGCTCTCGTCGAACAAGCTTGCAGTGCAGCAAACAAATTCTAAGTATCCCTTGTTGTTGTTTTTTTACCATTCAGTCGTTGCTTGCAGAATATGCCCTGTGTATCCCTGTGTGCCACTTGTGCATGTTTGGCAAGGTGATCCCATTGGCTGGTGAACCTGGATCTTTCTTCTCTTAGTAGTGAAATCGTGTCAAATCTTGAGATCTTATGCTGAAACAACTGAAACAACACAATTCAACAGGATTCTTGAAGATACTTCCGGCTCTGTGACTCTCGCGCTGTAGCTTTGTTAGCATTGTAGGCTTTCACCATGGCCGTACTTCCCTCTCTTCCGTCGAAGGCCCCTGCGAAGCCCGTGGGTCTTGAGGTCAAAGTGAGGCCAGACAAGAGCCTGCACATCCGTTGGCAAGTGGAAGAGGGTGCCCAGCACCGCTTTCAGGTGCAGGTTTGTTACTTTGAATTTGAAGGTACTATGATCGACCCATTTCATTCCACAGATATCATTGAAGTGGAGAGGTGTGTAGCCCTCGTGCCTCATCCTGAGGAAGTGCCAAAGAACCAAGCCTGGGTTGTGAAGGTGTTTGTGAAGGCAGTGTCNGTGCCTCATCCTGAGGAAGTGCCAAAGAACCAAGCCTGGGTTGTGAAGGTGTTTGTGAAGGCAGTGTCAGAAGACGGGCTGTTGAGTGAAGCAGCGGAGAAGCAGGTCACTTGGGATGATGAACTTTCCATTGAGGAAACCACCAGAGATTTGAAGCAACGGGTTGCAGAGTTTCAGAAAGACTTTGCTCGCTTTGTAGCAGCGAAGGGTGATCCACGCATTGTTGTTGTGGCAGCTCAGCACCATGGGAAATCTTCTCACATCAACCACTTGTCTCGTTGCTTGCAGTGTGACTTGACGTTGAACGACCACATGGACCGAGCACCTGCNGGCAGCTCAGCACCATGGGAAATCTTCTCACATCAACCACTTGTCTCGTTGCTTGCAGTGTGACTTGACGTTGAACGACCACATGGACCGAGCACCTGCCGGTGAAGAGGAGAAGACAGTGGCCGTAAAGAGTATCGAAATCCATGTCGGATCTTCAAACATGGTGCTGGTGGACACACCGGCATTTCCCAACATGAACAATGAGATGCAAGAAAAATTAAAGGTCTTGCTGTCCACTCAAGTCAAGGATGGCACCCAGAGACAAGACCTTGTGCCGCAGAATTTGTGGGTTTCTTCTCCAGGTTGTTTAGCATGCCGCCGCATGGAGCGATTATCGTGGTGTCGCTGTGCCACTGGCGTGATCAGAGGACAGAGGTGCAAGGATACCTCCAAAAGATGGCTGGGGTTTTCAAGAATATCAAGACAGTGTTTGGTCGTACTGCCGAGTTCCCCTATGTTGTGGCTGTGACCTTCCGCGATGAATTCTTGAAGGATTGTCAGAAAGAAAACCCATTTGAAGAGCTTGAGAGCGCCCTGGAAGGTATCAAGAAATGTGCAATGACAGATCATGTCTACCCGATCACNCTTGAAGGATTGTCAGAAAGAAAACCCATTTGAAGAGCTTGAGAGCGCCCTGGAAGGTATCAAGAAATGTGCAATGACAGATCATGTCTACCCGATCACCAACTACAAGCGGAACAGTTGTGGAAGTCTGCGCACCAACGAGGCAACCTTCGATCTTTTGTGCCAGCTTTTGGAGAAAGCCGTACGTGAGAAGACGGCCACGTTGGTGCAGGAATGGGCTTCGGTAGGATCGGCTGCTGGGAAAGCTGCAGCACAGGTGTCCATTTCAACTGTTCTTATCTCCGTCTTGCTCATCTTAATCGCTTTGATCGTGGCTATGTTTCATGTGTGATTTCAGTGATTTGGTCTTGGCTGCTCCAGTAGTGAGCTGTGAGCTGCCGCTTCCTAGTTTCGACATGATTGGACATTGGTTGAAGTAGAGTCTCTTCAACTATTTAAACGCATTTAAAAGCTACAGGCTGACAACTACAGGTGTTCCCGGGGAAAAACAGGAAGCAGTGCTTGCTAAGCTGCAAATCCTCAGAGTTCGAAGCTGCAACATTTTTTGGGCACATAGATAACGGAAACAGAATTTCTGCTTGTCTAGAGAGTTTCCTCCACCAGCACGCTGCTTTGATTTGTCAGGTTGTGAATCAGCATGGCACCTTCGCCGCCCGCTTTCACAAGGCCATTTCTCTTTGACTATCATGGTTGATCCAAGTGTTTTGTTGCCTTGTTTTGCATGTCGAGAGGATTCAACACCATTTTGCACACTAATTATACAACTTTGGCCAAAGCATCAAAGAGCGTGGTTGCTTTCGAAATGGATTGTGGATGTATTGGAAAGCACTTGTTACATTTTTCGCAGGGGGAACCTATGCTGCAGCCGTTTGTAAGTGATTGTTTCCTCCGGTAGTAGATTTTGTGATTTCGACTTCGATGGCACCAACAAGGCATCTCATCTTTTCGACGAACCTGGGACTTGATTTCAGTCGAACAAACNTTTCCTCCGGTAGTAGATTTTGTGATTTCGACTTCGATGGCACCAACAAGGCATCTCATCTTTTCGACGAACCTGGGACTTGATTTCAGTCGAACAAACGAGTGAGGGACCGTTGACAGGTTCCCACACATGGATTGTGATAAACTTTCAAGACTTTACTTGACTGCAACATGCTTTGACTTAACTGGCAGAAAATGTACAATGCTTTCGATCTGCCTCGTCTTATCAAACAGATTGTTGGAAACAATGCTGCAAAATTGTTGACTAGACATGTGGTGTCTTTGGTGTGACTTCCATGTTTTGAAACACATCGTTCACTCCCAATATCCAAGATCCGACCACATCCGAAGAATCCTGCAGTGCGAGCTACCAATCTTGGGTACATAGTTGAAGGTGGAGCAAGGTTCTGTGTTGGGATTCATTTGTTTGTGATGACTAAGGAGTAAAGCGGCTCTGGCGGGCTATAAGCAGAACTTGGGGGGACAATCCGACGTGCAGGTGGAGTTGTTTCACTACTCAGAGCAGGATGGGCTGGACACAGATGCGTTGGAAGCACAAGTCTTGTCAGCGTCTGAAGTGTCAGTCCTTCTTCTTGCCACAGCCGCCTCCAGCTACTTGTGGTTTGATGCCGAGCACTACCCCAGAAACGTGGAACTTTGCACCATTTTGAGCAAATTTCCAGAGGTCAGAGTGAGCTTCATCGTTTGTCCCACCACGGAGTCAGCTCGAAATGCATGGCAGCAGCATTCGTCTGACTTCCAAAGTGTCTTTCGTGGCTTTCTTCCAGAGACAGGGAGAGTGGACACCTGGACGAAATACAATCCTGAGCAGGAAATTGAATCAGAACAGATTCGGAGCTTGATCTNTCTTTCGTGGCTTTCTTCCAGAGACAGGGAGAGTGGACACCTGGACGAAATACAATCCTGAGCAGGAAATTGAATCAGAACAGATTCGGAGCTTGATCTATCAAGCGCGCAGTCCTCCAAGTTCGAACCATGAAGGTTGTCGTGCACAATCAAAAAATCGATTTATATGGGCATCAGTCGAATTCGTCCTGCTCTTGCTTGTTGCTCTTGGCTGGCTTGTCTCTCTGAATTTGCAGCTTTATGGACTTCGGGACCAGATTCAGTACCTGGAAAGGAAGCTTGGTACTGATGCTGAATCGCAGGCAAAGGATATTCGTAGTGAGTTTGCAGCTCGAGCCGCAGCGCTTGACAAGAGGCTTGACCACATCAAGGCCAAGCAGGAGTCGCATGAAGGGAAGGTTGGAGAGCTTGGGTCTTCAATCAGGTCGCATGCTGATAGCCTTTCGACTCTTGATTCTTCTTCGAAGTTGCATGGCAAGATGATTGAAGATCTTCGGACTGAGGCAAAGTCACAAGCAAGGCAGATTCAAGATCAGCTTGACAGCCGCGCGGCAGGACTTGAGAAGAGNGCATGGCAAGATGATTGAAGATCTTCGGACTGAGGCAAAGTCACAAGCAAGGCAGATTCAAGATCAGCTTGACAGCCGCGCGGCAGGACTTGAGAAGAGAATTGACCAGATTCAGGCCCAGCACCAGTTGCAAGACAACACGATAGGAGAGCTTGAGTCTTCAATCAAGTCACAGGCTGATAGCCTTTCGACTCTTGATTCTTCTTCGAAGTTGCATGGCAAGATGATTGAAGATCTTCGGACTGAGGCAAAGTCACAAGCAAAGCAGATTCAAGATCAGCTTGACAGCCGCGCGGCAGGACTTGAGAAGAGGATTGACCAGATTCAGGCCCAGCACCAGTTGCAAGACAACAAGATAGGAGANGCAGATTCAAGATCAGCTTGACAGCCGCGCGGCAGGACTTGAGAAGAGGATTGACCAGATTCAGGCCCAGCACCAGTTGCAAGACAACAAGATAGGAGAGCTTGAGTTTTCTATCAAGTCACAAGCTGATGCTATTTCCCAGTTGGTTTCTAGCTCTCATGCACGTGACCAAACCATTTCAAAGCTGGCTACAGATGCTGAGACACGTGCCAAGGTTGTTGCAAATGATCTTCAAAATAGTACAGCTATGCATGCCTCGAGGATGAACGAACTTGAGGCCAAGATTGGGCAGCTGCGCATGATTATTGAGAGCATGGGTGGTTTCATCACCAGACATCAACAAAGGCTCTCAGATCTTAGTAATATGTCTGAGTCACATGGCAGGAGGATTTCAGAGCTGCACACGGATGCGCAGGCACGAGCACAGCAGGTTGAGAACCTTTGCGCTAATGCCACCCAAGCTACAGAACAGCATTTAGCTGGCTTGAAGAGGCCTCTGGAAGATATCGTTCTCAAATGTGAAATTGCCCGCTTAGTAGGTACAGTTGCTGGCTTAGAGCTCTCGTGAGAAGGTGGTGGCTCAGCAGGGCAGGTGGCATTTGTAGTACATGTGCCGCAACAGACTGCTTCAGCAGCGTTCCGGCTTGGAGTCCGAAGTGTCCCGCAGCGTTTGGCAAAAAATATAATGTGCCAGCCGTTGCCTTTTCTTGCATTGCTATCCTTGATTTGCTTCTTGGATTTTTCTTGGATGGTTTCTGAACTTGTAGCTGGATGTTGCTCGCACAATTGGAATCAATTGGATCCAACTTGTAGCAGTCCAATGGCAATTGTGACACCGAGCCTTTAGATTTCCAGGTGGCCCCAACAGTTGGCATTCTCGGAAGAGTGAGGCTAGTTTCTTCTGCAGAAGCCTCAGAACGGGGGTTGGGCAATGTGTCTTGGCAGTGCCGGTGGCTGGTTGAAGCTGATGGAATGTCACAATGCCACCAGCATTTCAGAACATGCGCAGATCTCCCGTAGGTTTCCACGTGACAGTGCGGACCAATTCCAAATGCTTCCTTGTTCAGTATTTCTTGTTTGCAGCGTGTTTTTGGAGATAGAATGTTTGTTTGTTCAACAAAATAATTTGCATGCTGAGCACTGACAGTCCACGGAATGAAAGGACAACTGTGAACTTGATCTGTGTCTAAGTGGAGTGGAACTGTCTCCCGCGTTTGGATTTCTTTCTTTCGAGCAACAGGCATCATTTCCTTGAAAGAAGACACTTTGATGGCTACCAGGTCGTTACGTTTGCTTGGATCGATGAGGTGCGGGGAACACCTGCTGTGCGGGCGGATTCAGATCATAGCCCATTGAGAGACGTGATCAGAGACCCAAACGGGAAGCAGGGAGTTGCTGCAGGGAAACCGAATCCAGGCACCTTGAATTTGGGATTGGATGCAGGCCCTAACCACCCGAAAAAGAACAGGATGCACGGAGCAATCCGACAGCCCCTAAATCCAGTTTGCTGCTGTCCCGCTCAACATTTAGGACCAACCCACTATGAATCCTACAGATCCAACCCACCACCGCAGGGTGTCAGCTCCTGTCGACCTCGTCTCGCCTTGTTCCTTTGTTCGTTTCGCCATGCCGTTGTTGTTGCTGCTGCTGCCGTTGCTCGCTGCGGCGGAGCGGAGCGATCCCAGTGTGGCGAATGGAGAGCTGACACCGCCGGATTTGCCATTTCCGCCCATGCCATCGGTGGCTGGCTACTGAGGTGGTTAGTTGGAAAACCAATGGTTAAACAACAAATATGGGGAATTAAGCAACTAAAATGGGGATATACATGCATATATGCATATATCATTGGGTATATAACTAATGATGCTGTTGGTTGGTGGATTCAAATAGCATTTTTAGGTCTCAACCAGAGAATTAGGGATGATCCTAACTGACTTTGACATGTTTCAGGTTGATTGAACCGACCAACCAGAAAATGGTTGGAAGGAATTTTTGGTAAGGAGAACGATGAAGATGCTGGGCCGAACCATGGTGCTTTTCAAATCTCCAATGATTATATGTGGTCGGGATGACTTTTGATCTAGGTTGTGTTCATTAGTTGAGCTTGTAGTTGTAGAGGTTGGTTCCCTTCGAGCTTGTCCAGGTGTATTCCCTTCAGTTGGTGTGAGTTTGCTACGCCGGGTACACTTCAGAACTTTCAGAAATTCATGGAACCGGAAGAATCATTGCCCCAAAGATGATTTGACTTTGCTTGTGGACACGGCCCCGTTGTGGCTGCAATATATTATACAAATTCTTGGCAGGTGCATGACAGATGATGTAACCAACTTTCGTACCATCGTAGTATGGTATGTCAACCCAGACAAGTAAACCACCCTTGAGGAAAAAGGAGGGTTGCCGTCAAGAAGTAATTCTCTACTCTTAGAGTCAAAAAGTGGTTATGTGCTATCAGCGCGCACCATCCCCAATCAAACCAACGCAGGCTTTTATCTATCAGGGCTTCACAGGCTTCACACCATCCATTTCTGGTTGGTCATACTATCCATTTTGTTGGTAGAAATAGATCCTAGAAAAGCTGCAGTTCCAGTATGCTCCAGTTGCAAATGGATATTTATAACCATAGCTGTAGGGGTCGCATCCCAACTTAGGGGGTTCTTGTTGCTATGGTGATGCCGGCAGCAAGTCTCAGGATGCCGTCATCGGCCCCACTCTGGCGGATTCGGTGAATCGCTGGCCCCCCAAAAGGCAGCCCTTGCGGAAGGACTTGGAGCGCCAACACGTGAAGAGCCAGGGAAAGTGGGAACGTATCCTGACAACGTGTTGTGAGTCATCAATCCAAGTTCAATGTGGTGGTAGATGAATACCCAGTTAAGTGAATTTTATTTCAATTTTTCATGGTACAAAGAGGACCCTCAGTGTTCAACTGCAGATCAGTCTGCACCATGAACCCTAGTTATATTAGTCAAAATTAAATGCCAACTTTCCTAATTGTGGGGCACCACTTTTTAAACCAAACAAACGACTTGTAGTTTCCGGATTGACATCAGGGTCTTCCACTTGGATGTCAATCTGAACCTATCCCACTCATGAAGGGGTCAGTAGCTGTTTGTATCCCCATTCTATCCCACTAATTTCCCATTAAATCACCATTTCTGTTGGTTGAACTGTTAAATCAAATCAACACTACCAGTCTGACTTCAGCTGTATATCATCCCATCATCCCACATTAAATTCCCATTAAATCACCGTGTTTGTTAGTTAAATAAACACCATCTTGTCAGGATACTCCCAACATCGTGGTGATCATGAACGACGACGTGGGTTATGGTGCTCCAGACACCTTCGGGGGTCCCATCCACACGCCTACGCTGTCGAAGATTGCCTCGCATGGTGTCACTGGGAGGGAAAGCGAGGCCCCCAGAAACGTGTGGATGTTGTGTAATATGGGTGTGGGTCAAAATTAAAGACCTAAGGAACCCAGATTTACATCTATGTTCGGTATTAACAATCCAATTCTTGGGGTACCTAATTTTGACCCATACCAATATCTACGTTGATATATTTGTGTTCACTTATTTGTTGTATTCATGTATATATTGATTTATCGTTTAATGTATTTTGCAAAGCATCAAAACCGGTGAGATTATCTAGGAACAATGGTAGCTCGTTAAAACAACATGGCAATAAAATCATCACAAATTCTTGAAGCTCAACATTTTACTCACAATAGGGACCTCCTTTGGGTGGCCGAACATCTGTAAGCAGAGCACTAGGGTTTTGATCCATACCTTTGTCATGCTGAGTCAGAATTTTGGACAACCTCAGATTTCCAGATGTTCATGTTCATTACTCAACCATACAAGGTTTGGAGCAGGGTGTTTTGATCAAATCGTAGTTAAATCCCCCAAGGGACCCTACATTTCTTTCCATCGAAATCGAAGTAAAAGCACCTTCCTTCCCAAGAAAAGGATAGTTGCCCTCCTGTAAACCAACATAGATGTGGAGTTTACCCAGCATTTATAGATCATTTTCCGACCGGGTAAAACCCCATGGGTTTACCCCAGGGTGATGTTGTTCCCAGCATCTCTGGAGGGGTTTGGGCAGCTTTCCCCGGCAGCCCCGCCTTGAGGTGACCTACAACCGTTTTCACACCACGGCCATCTGCTCCCCCACCAGGGCGTCCTTGAGCCTTGGATCGCTCTGAAGTCCAACTCCAAAGCCATTGTTTACCCTCTGGTAAACTAAGAGTTTGCGATGGAAAATCGCAATTTTTAATGGGAAAATCAACTATAAATGGCCATTTTCAATAGCTATGTTAAATTACCGGAGGGTACTTGCATGGTGCAAGTGATTGCATATCTAGATCTATTTTCCTGCTTTTGTCCCTGAACCCTACATTTATGGTTTGACAAGACCATTTCGCATCACCAATCGCCATGGAACCAACCATGTTCTCGAAAAAGATGCCCCACCATAAGATGTCATTTTTTGGCCAGTGGATATTTGAAGGAAAATAGGAGTTGCAGCCCTCAGTTTTTCACCAGATGTACTGTAAGTGATAAGTGGTATATATCAAGCTTCCCCCAATGGTATTTTTGTCCCAAATTTTGGCTTCAACAAAATCTTCATGTTTTGGTAAACACATCCCCACGTTGTCCTAATTTTTGTTGATCACGACTTATCACATGTTCCAATCCCCAAAAAGGATCAATTCGCAAGATCAACATCCTCGTTTTCTTGCGACTAGCTATTTTTGTTGTTTTTTTTAAAGCTGCTAGTTGGTCTAAAAACTGTGAGAATCATCGAAACATCGATCAATCTTCGACTCAACTTAGACTTTCTCCCCATCATTTTCCCCACATTTTTGGTTTCCCCCGCGGGACTTCCCCCCACCCCATGGCCCCCACCGTGGCACGCCGCCGTCATCGTCCAGGATGACGGGCCGCAACTCGCACCACGTGGGCGCGGGGCAGATCACCGAGGCGGCCAGCGGCTTCCCGGGCTACACGGGGACCATCCCCAAGTCCGCCGCGACCATGGCGAAGGCCGTGGCAGATCCAGGGATGGATGGGGATGGGGGGATGAATTGGAGAATTGATGGGGAATTGACGGGGAATTGATGGGGAATTGATGGGAAGATGATGGGAATTTAGCATGACTTGATTGTTAACAGATGGGATTTAATGGGATTTAATTGAGATATTTTATGGGATATACAACTTATGTAACCAACCAATCAACTTGGCCTGAGCGTACCTGGCATGTCACCATGATTATGAAGCAGAACTATTTATATCATATATAGCTCACTTTAGAGATACTAATAGACTAATAGAGTTAAATTTATCATTGAGCTTTATTGTTCAGCTCCAAAAACAGGGACATGCTTTGAAATGGATGGCTCCAGGTGTCAACTCTTAAGGCACGATTCACGCCAACTTCGGCTGCGTGGTCGGGCAGGTTTTGTCAGAGTATGGCTACGACACTGCAGCCTTTGGAAAGTGGCACAACACGCCCATCAACGACCTCTTTAAATCTGGGCCTTTTGATCAATATCCCACAGGCCCCTTGGATGTGCCCCATAAATTGGAGACATCTGTGGCTGACTTTTGGATGTAGAAAGGTTGGAGGGTTGAAGTACCAAATAGCATGAACAAATTGTGGAATCCTTTGATTCCACATGATCGCATGATGGATTGAATTGCTGGGTTCATATCATATATATCCACACCATGTTTGGTTTGATAGGTTTATAAAGCCGCATATCTCAGTATTTCATGTTGTCGAGTAAACACCATCTCGGTGAAGGTGGTGAAATCCGAGGACTGCAACTGCAAATGGATATAGAATTCGTCAAAAAACATGTTTCAATTTTCAATACTGCTTACAAATCACGGAACGTTCTTTTTTGTTGGAGAACCATGGCACATTGCCTTCCGGCAACTGAAAAAGGAGAGGAACATCCGACCTTTTCTGAGATGCCAAATCAGCCATTGGGCTCTTCCGTTCCCCAAGTCAGCTGCCCAAGGAAATTGACCATGGCAAGGCCTTGCAATTGGTAGCTCAGCGTAGTTTTTTGAACTAAGGTTTCCAACCTGACCAGTGTTGAGAAGACCTCCTTTGAAGTTGCAAAACCTTCAACGCAAACTTGGGTTCTACATCTATTTCACCATTGACTCAAATCATTAAAAAACAACAAAGCCCCATTCCTGTTGCGACATATGTCCCACCTATTTCCAACCTATTCCGAACGTGTCCGAAACTCACCTTGGGGCACCTGCATTCGCGATGCTCCGGAGTCAACCCTGCCTTCATCGCATCACCCAAGGTTTGGGTTTCCGCTACTTCTACGGCTTCATCGCGGGCGAGACCTCTCAGTACGAGCCGCGCCTGTTTGAGAACACCAACCCCATCGAGCCGCCCCGGACGCCCGAGGACCGTCCTTTGGAGCCGTGGTGGCTATGAAGATGGGGAGATTTCATGGGGATTTCATGGGGTCTAATGCGGATTTCTGGAGGTTTTGCAGCGAAGTCACCTGGAAGTGGAGAATAGAATGGACTTTCCAGTTCCAGCTTGTTTTTGTCTTTTCCGAAACCTCACATTGAGAGATTCTTGTGTGTTTGACTGATGATTTATATATTCTTTTGTTGGTAATATCTTCATGTGTGTAGGTCCTAAGTTGAGAAGCTCCTCTAAAACAAGGGAAATACGTGTGTGGTCTGGGCAAAATGACAGATTGTTGGCATTTGGTGGTTATATATAAATGCAGGCTTCCTAACATGGGGGTACCTCTATATAAATCATATTAAGATGATTTTCCATTATATATAAACCATCCATTTTGGGGATCACCCGTTTATGGAAACCCATTCTATCCCCAAATGGAATATCATTATATCCCCATTAAACCCATTTATGGGATATCCATTTATGGAAACCATCTATACACATTTATCCCATTTATACCCCCCATCATATCCCATGACCTGGCAGGAGGGTTACCACCTCACAGAAGATATGGCGGATCAGGCTGGGCTCACGGGGAGAGAACAGACCTTTTTCGGACCGTTGAACTGTTGGGTCCACAGCAGAAATGACTTACTGGTGCTTAGTAGGGAATTGGGGAATGGATGGGAATGGAATGATTATTAATGGTTATTATAGGCATTCCCTCATTCCCTGCTAAGCACCTGTAAGATGATGGGCTAAACACATTCTCAAAAACTTTCCAAACACCTGGGTTCTGGTGTCAAACATGGCTGTTGAATGGACGTCTATTTCACCCCATGGAAAGATGTGTGATTTCCCCAAGTTTGCCACTTTGGGTTCTTGAGTTTCCCAACTGGGAGGCAGTTGAACAGCCGGGCCGTGTTTCTATATGGGTGATGGCTGTTTGAACTGCGAAATATGGATGGAATGTGGGTGACATATCATATTTTGAAACAGTTTGAGTAGTGTTCCAAACCCCCTTCTTCATATTTACATGGGGTTCTATTTCAGGACAATTAACGACGATGGGAATGTGGTTGTTCACCAACCATCATCCTTTGGGAAGAAATGATGTGCTACAGGCACTCAAGTGGTTTTTTGTGTCAACATCAAGTACCGTCAGATTGAATGGTTTGGGCCCTCGACTTGTGACCCTTCATCCGCATTTGAAAATGCCAAGCAGGCCATCAATTTCATCCGCACCAACCGCGCGTTGACTCCGGACCGACCCTTCTTCATCTATTTTGCGCCGGGCGGAACTCATGGGCCGCACCACGTGCACAAGAAGCTTGGCGGCATTTTTTGGTGTAATGGTGATGTCATGTGATGGTGATGGTGATGCGATGTGAGTGATGTTTGAGTTTCTCTTTTGTGTTCATAAGCGGAAAACCAAGCGGTCCCAGGAAACTTCAGTTGACTCTTCAGTCGTTGCAAATGGGCAGTTAATGGGTCTGAGTCTAGGAAGCACAGGTTCCAGATGGAAAGCAGCATGTTCTGCGTAGGAGTAGAGAAGCAAGGCTTCCGAGGAAATGAGAATCGGTTCTTCCAATGGTTCCAGGTCTGGGAAACAGGTTCCAAATGAAAACAAAACAAATGTTATAAGAATAGAAGATCAAACAAATCCCAGGACACGGTAATAAATTCTTCAACCGCTTGGGAACGCAATCATGAGTAGGGATATCACCAAGGGAATGGGCCGACAAGTACAAAGGCAAGTTCGACATGGGTCCCTTGGGTAAGCTTCGTGTGGTGCGTCAGGTTGGTGGTTGTGGGAGGTTACCGATGGCTCTTCATTGACGCCCCTGCTTTGAAAAAGTGTTTGCGGCATTCCAAACGGCAAGTCTGGCTGTTGAAGACCTTTTTTTCTTTGCAAAGGTTCCGATATGTTCCGATCATTGTTGGCCATTCGATTTTCAATTTTGTTGCGAAGATTGAGAAGACAATTTATATACCAAAAGAATATTCATCAATGTTCACTTTTGTTGGGGCTTACTTCCCCTTCCATCCCATGTTTTTGGTGTCAACGCCACTAAGAGGCCATGTGCGTGTTGTCATTTTGGAGGGTGGGGTGGGGGGGGTGGGGTGGGCTAATAACGTTCATTTGCAGTTGCAAACCTACGTCATGCTACGTTGATGTACGTTCTCTCACACTTCTGCACATACGTCATGCTAGGTTGCTGTAGGGTCTCTCACACTTCTGCACATACGTCGAGCTACGTTGATGTATGTTGTCTCACACTTCTGCACATTCGTCACGCTACGTTGCTGTAGGTTCTCTCACACTTCTGCACATACGACAAGCTATGTTGACTTATGTTCTCTCACGCTTCTGCACATACCTCATGTTACGTTGCTGTACGTTCTCTTACACTTCTGCACATACGTCATGCTACGTTGCTGTACGGTCTCTTACACTTCCGCACAGACGAGATTTTAAAAAATAGGAAATACTTTTATGCTGCTGTGCGGCACAAAGCCCTGACATGCAAAGTCTTGAACAAACTTGGCGAACTTTGTGCGTGAAGAAAAAATAGCGACTTTTGCACACAGCTCCGGCGACAGAAAATCACTGTTTCGTTGTGGTGAAACACTTATTTTTGCGAATTCGAGGTGACCCTTCCACACGAAATGCACCTCGAAAATGTTGATGAATGATGAAAATTGCTGAATTACCACAGTTTTGAACATTTCAGCAATGAAGATGTCTTTGGCTGATGTCATCACCGACACGGCCTCTTACAGACGTTGATACCNGCTGAATTACCACAGTTTTGAACATTTCAGCAATGAAGATGTCTTTGGCTGATGTCATCACCGACACGGCCTCTTACAGACGTTGATACCATGTTTTTGGGTGTTTCAGGCCCCTTGTTTCTTGCTTGACGGTCTGGTTCAATGTCCATCCCTGCTTCCCAAGAGAACTGGTGGTTTTTGATTTGGCTATGGATCGATGCCTGGGCATGGATGCCTCATTGTTTGGGGGGAGTAATATCCAGTCTAAGCACAACGATTTTGACGGATGGTTCATCATCATTTTCCATTCGGAACAGAACCATTTGGAGGGAATGTGGGTAAAATTAATAAACAACCCAATTTAGAATGGTACACATACTACCTATACAAATGGTGAAATTGGGGATGGTTTATGGCATTCTTTTTCCAACATTATACCCAAATGTTCAGACAAACCCAAATATCACCTTGAGGTGGTTGTATTTATATACCCCATTGTATCCCCATGACATCACCATAGGTGAAAACCAGGCTTTTGACCGCTCTTTCCACTTTCCCAAGGTTGGGAGAAGCTTCGCAACATCACCTACCAGAAGCAGAAGGCGTCCACGGTCCGTGCCTGTACAGGAGTCCCCAAAAATATGAACGGAAATCCAGGATGCGAAAAAGGCTAGATATGGATAGATGATATTTACTTCATAATTTCCAGGGTTCCAACTTTTCTATCTATGATTGGAAGTTGCAAAAGGGGATACTCATGATTTTTTCATGGTCATTTATTGTTATGACTTAGACGTTTCTTATGTTAAGTTGTTCCTTATCATATTTACACTAGGGTACAACATACATGATCATCATTTTGTATTTCTATGGTCATGATTGTTGTTACCGTGTTGTTTTTGTCATATATTTTGACATTATCATCAGTACTATTTTAGTGCTATCATTATCGTTGTTACTGGCATCATGGGGGATTCACCATTTGCTCAGTGTGACTAAACTCGGTTCGAAGTAGAACCATCAATGGCTCCTAAACTGTAACCCACATGGTAAATGGCTGGCAAAGTGTACTTGTGCTTAGCTTCATGACATCAGTTGCCCTTGAAGCTGTCCTATTGGTCCCAAGCTCTTGAACCTTTGTCGGTGTTCAAATGCCCGAAAGCATCGACGCCTGGCCAGTAGCAATTTGAAGGTATTGGTGCCCCATTGCAGGGCAATCACTAGCAATCCTAGACATTAGATGAGCTTAATCAAATCTCATGACATACCATTAAATCCCATCCAATCACAATTTTTGGTTAGTTAAATCCCATTGAATCACAACTACATCATCCTTAAACCCCATTAAATCCCATGAATTCACCATTGTTGCGGCGATATTCCACCAATCTTTTTTCCAACGGTGGGGTGTTTTTGGCTTCGCATCCGCGGAGGCCATGGGTTGGATCCCAAAAAGCACCGAACTCCCTCCCATCGGCCGCTTGGGCGAGTTGGAGATTTGGGGGGTGAAAAGGGGGTGATCAAAACCATATATGGGGGTTTCCTAAAATGGGGGACCTAAAAATGGATGGTTTATAATGGAAAATCCTATTAAAATGGATGATTTGGGGGTACCCCTATTTTAGGAAACCTCCATATAGTAGTATATGGGTTTTTTTAACAAACAATAAGCTAGGTCTATGAGTGGATATAACTGATAAATGATGGTTGGTTGATGATTTGTTCAGGGATTATACTACCCAATATATTGGGGATTCTAATTCCAGAACGGGGAATCCGCAACCAGAATTAAATGGAATGACGGGATTTTAAAGCTAGGTACCCGGATGGTACCTACAAATAGCTGGTTTATGGATGGTTATTCCCCCAAATATGGCAATAATGGGTTTTGATCTTGTGAGCCAGAATGTTTTTGTTTGTCTTTTTCCTCTCGGACTCCGCATGCAGGAGATGCGTAGCTGAGAGAGAAGCAGTAGAATTGCGTTTAGGCATGTTAAGCGTTGAAGCCAAGAAATCTATATGGGTCTGTCTGAAAATGGGGCCCATAAAATGGCCATTTCATAGGGAAAATGATGGTTAACCAATGGATTTAGAGGTACCGTTTTTTCAGACAAACCCAGATACATATATTGTTTGTACATAATCGGAATGGGTTTGGGGCCACCATCAAGGTTCAGCTTTTTGCGACCCGCATTTATCTTCATCGCACTGTTGACAGTCGAAAGAAAAAGGTCAAGGTAGTGTGCAGACGTATTTGACATATTTGAGACAAGGAACTATGAGAGACTCTTGGAACAGAAGAGCACTTCACATACACCTTTTTCAATCCAAACAATCACGGTGGTTCTTTTTGGGGCACCTTTTCGCCGATTCCCATCATCATTATATATTGCAGAATTGACAATCTAGTGCCGCCTACAGGTTTTACCCACGACCTCTGACCTTGAGATAAAGAATAGATCTGCTTGGGACATGCCCAGGTTTGTTTTTGCCACTCGGGTGAAATAGTGAAACTGAGCTAAACAACTTTCCCAAGAGTAAGCCATGACTTCGTGCATGTTTTGGCATCCCAAATTTTCTTTTGAAATCTATCTGATTTTTGTTCGTTTTCCGCCTCTTATCTGTCTCGAGCATCCATCACCATGTATTTTGGGGACCACAAATCCATTGCAAACTGACCCGTGAAGAACCTTCCTGAGCGAATGAACACACGCGGCCAGAAGAGCAGCGTTCAAATCCCCTTTGGCTGATCATTAGAAGGGGTGATGCCCTCTAGTAAACTAACATAGCTATTGAAAATGGGGTTTTATAGTGGATTTTCCCATTAAAAATGGTGATTTTCCATAGTTATGTGGCTGTTTACCAGAGGGTACCACCCTTCATCTACTGGGGATTCTCATCTGCATTGCCCAGAAGAGTTCATGCAGAAGTGGGAGGAGATCCCGGAGAACGAAAAGGCCTTCCAACTTCGTCTGATGGAGGCGTGTGCATTGCGTGGTACGGATGGCGCTGTTTCGTTCTGGTGAAGATGGAGATAGTTCACCGAAGGTATGGTGAATTCGATAGGTTTTGACCCACAAAAATCACTGACTTAATGGGCTTTCAACTAACAAACATGGTGATTAATGGGATTTAACCAACAAATTTATGGTGATTTAGTGGTGATTTAATGGGAGATGATGGAATTTTGATAGGATATACAACCAACAATATTATTTTTGGGTGTGTCTGAAAAAGGATATCATATTATACCCCTAAGCCTAAAACGGCTAGTGTTGAATGGGGAAAGTGGTGATAGATCATTGTGAGTTTGGATGTCTGCTATTGATAGACAAATACAAATAGGTGATGATTTTGTGATTTTTTTTGAAGGCAAAGGAATTACCAAGTAGAATAGTTTTGTTGGTGATGTTTTTTTAAGGATGTTTACACAATGGCTTCAAGTTTTCCGTCCTAACATGCATCTCTATATATGCATATACAATTAAGATATGTACTGTATGCAAATACATGCACGTAGACACACACTGCACGTATACACGCTCCCCAGCTCCACAAGGGTCAAAGTATGGGGCAAGTAACGAGCCGGTGATTAGCTTTGAAAAACTGAGGTGCGACAAACCGCCAAGTATTGATGGCTTTAAAAAAGATCCATGGAACGTGTCATGGAATGACATGGACTGCATCTTTTTGTGGCGAAGTTGGCTCTTTTGGAGCTGATCAAGTCATTTTTTTCGATGCCACTCATTCTATGCCATAGATTTGAGATACGCGGAGACAATGCTTGTTCCTTTTTTGTTGAAGAGCAAAACAACGTACTTAGCAGAGCCACCTTCTTGTTTGGCTGGTGAGTTTTCCCGTCAATGTTGGAAGTAGGAAGGGCAAACAGCCATATGGTTTCCTTTGAACAAACCATTGCTAGGTAAATCCTATTTTTTTTTGAAGGTAAAGAGAATCTCCCCCCAAAAATGAGGTAAAGAGCCAACATCCAGCGAACCGGTCAGACCTTTCTGGGCCACGTGTCATCAGCCCGCCAGGTCTATGCGGGCTACCTGGAACATACCGATACCCAGGACGGCAAAGTCATCGAGGAGTTGGAACGACAAGGCGCAGGGACCTGTGTTCGTGTTTGCAAAAACATACCTGGTGCAAGGAGCTGCTTTTTTTTTTTAATCAAAAAAAAGCCATATTTTGTTAAACAATTAAAATAGTTGCTGTTCCGTATTTTGTTATAGATAAGTGCTGTTAATCTACAAACGTCCACTTTCGGTATCTTTCGGTTCTCACCGGAAAGCGCCGAATGGCCTTGCCACGTTTTTCCATCCTGTGAGGTGGCTGGTTCAACAACAGATCGTCCAACATGGGCGTGTCTGAAAATGGGGAAGACTAGAGATTGGTTCCAACAACACCAAATCCCCCCAAAAGGGAAAGTAATTATGTATCTGTGAAACCTCTAGAAATACACCGGCCATGTTTGCATGCTAAGTGCTATATATGTATATATATGTATGCAGGAGCAATGGTGCGGATGTCAACCAGTCAAGCGCAGGAGCGGAGATCCCCAGGCAAACGAACAATGGAGGAGGCTATGGCGTCCTAGAATGATCTGCAGCCTGTTCTTTTGGGACGGATCCGAAATGCCTATGGCATGNAGGAGGCTATGGCGTCCTAGAATGATCTGCAGCCTGTTCTTTTGGGACGGATCCGAAATGCCTATGGCATGAGTTCCCATCAATTGGTGATGAATGCCAATCAAGTTGTTAGCAACTTGCATGGCCCCGAAATCCTCCTCAGAACTCAAGTTACTCCACTGCATCACCCAAACGACAACAGCAAAGCAACACGAGGAAGGAGAGAGAAGTCATGAACTTTGTTCTTTGTATGTGGTGTGCGCGCTTGGATAGTCATTTCCATGCTCTAAAGGACTTTGACCTTTCTGACGCCGCTTGCGCGCAGAGGACATGGAATCATCTTCAACAATACACCACTTTTGTCCCATGTCGTAAAACAACATCAACTCCTTCAGTTCCCTCGCCTTGGTGAGTGGATTTGACAACTGAGCCTCACTGTTTACCCAGCGAACAATCAAACCATTTCTGTGTTGGGCTGCTTTCAGCCCCATGACCTCAAGGTCAACTCGACGCTCAGCACCTTTTGGTGCAACGACTTCGGTAGAAAGTTTGTCAAACACGTTTCGACTGTCAGTTACCAAGCAACCTGTGACAGCATTCACATTGGTGTTCACTTCGCGAATCTTTACAGGGTGTCCCATCATTTCAGACAGTTGGAAACGAGAGAAAAACAACAAATCCTCAGCATTAACAGCAGCAATAGCTTCACTGGCCCCAGGACTACGACAAACACGATTGATTTTGGTGGATTGCCACAACATGAAAGAAACAGGAACACATTCACCATCCAACAACTTTTTCGAAGAAACACCAATAATCAACCCTTGAGTACTACTACCATCCGGTCTGTTATGAGTTGCCGCATCACGCCATGCACACAGGATGAGCTCATCAAAAGGAATGGGGTGAATCCGGAGTTTGTGGGTTTTCATGGCTTTGGCCTGATCCAACAGTTTGTTCGCCCGATGGATCGTGTCAACAATACTTTTGTTAACTTCCGAAAGAAGAAGTCCTACTTCCGCAGAAAGGTGAGGAGCAGTTTGTTGTGCATACCAACTCAAACCCCCAAGAAGAGTTCGCAACTGTGATTGTTCCCAAGCATCAGTTTCAGCGGTGTTTTCTTTTCTCCGCTGCGAACGCAAGTTGATGTATTTCAGTTCCTCTACATATTTCTCCTGAGAGAGTGAGTATGACTTATCCGCATGCATTTCGACTAGCACCCCACACTGAGTAAAAGTACCTTCTTCCCAGTCAGACCATTTGAACTCTTTGCGAATGGCAGCACATGCCTCTTGCCACAAAGGGTCGTTGTCGCAACCTGAAAACAGAAAATCATCCACATGTCCAGAAATGATTCCTCGAAGTTCACCACCTCGCACTAAGATCCAGCAACATGGATCACTCCAAAGCTTCTGCAGACCCAATTGTTCAAAGAAGGCGCTAATGGACCTATACCACTCCAAAGGGGCATCAACCAGACCATAACAGGCCCGCTGCACTTTGGTGACTGACTCTTCAGGTAGGCCCATGGCCTTGCAGATTTCTTTACAGGGTATGCAGGTAAGATCGGAGGGATATGGTCTGGACTGAAGAAATGCTCCAGTGACATCGCCCTTCTTGGTGACAAAACCTTTGGATGCGGATATCTGTAACTGCATCTGTCGTGTTTGTCTGGTTGTGGTGGGTGATGTCGTGGATCGGTGTTCGTATTCTGGATCTTGATATCCCAGTAACACTGCTCTGGCTTTGGCCTTACGTGAGCCATCCTCTTTGTGTTTCCAGGTCAGAATC
>BGPT01001739.1:65651-84963 GCA_003297045.1 Symbiodinium sp. clade C Y103 | reverse complement strand
GATCTGCAGCCTGGTCTTTTGGAACGGATCCGAAATGCTTATGGCATGAGTTCCCATCAATTGGTGATGAATGCCAATCAAGTTGTTAGCAACTTGCATATATATATATATATATACAAAGATGAATGGGCGTGCAGAGAAACAAAACGACACACTCAAGCAGAAAGACACTACGCGCGCACACACACGCACGCAGACGCAAACACACATATACGCGCATAGACGAGCACTTAGGTCGCAGCATGAGCTGCAAGCAGCCAGAAGAACTCAACGAGGTCGCCGACCCGCGGTACCTCTACGCGGATGGCGTCCAGCCCGTAGTCTTCGATGAAAAGATGTATTCAGTGGATGCTGGACTTTTCTTCGGTCGCCAAGGGCGACGTCAACGGCTGTGAAGGACGACCAGGTGCCCGGAGAAAAAGGACAGCCCTGCACCCAGGTGGTCCGTTTGAAGGCCAGTCTTGCGAAGAGGTGCAGGGCTGTCGCTGCACGTCGTGTCTATGGACTTGGCCACCGACGCCCGCGGGCGTCGCGTGGATGGTTGCACTATTGCGGAAAACATACCAGATTGACAGTCACTTGTCTGCTACGAAAGATGCGGTAAGTAAAGAAAACGGACGTTTTCGTTGTTGCCTGATATACTTACTTGCCGTTCTCGGCCAAGGAAACACAAAATTTGGCCACGCGTGCCAAGCATTGGCGACGTCTTTTAGTCGCCACATTGGCGCGCTAAAAGCGTTGGATCGCACACGGGACGCAATCACTCAGACTATGCAGCAATGTTTAGAGGCAGGGTTTGGTATTGTATTCTGCATCCGGACAATTGGGCTGAAAACCGTCGAGCTATTCAGATTGGTCGGGACGTTATTGTGCTAATTGTAAATCCAAATCGACAGCAACTTGTAAATAGTAAATAATATATCCTGTTCTTGTTGCAAGAAAAACACAAATGCTGGATGCTTCGCGCGCATGTTGTCCGCGGGTTGATGTGTTTGAATCCGACGCATTTCCGCTAGAGGGTGATATGGAGACGATCCTCGTGTGCAACGTGCCGCTGAAGGAAAATGATAAGTCGGAGCCCCGGCCGTTTGCACTGTGGTATTGGTCTGGTCCGTGATTGCGTTTGGCTGCATTCCTTTTGTCTTTCAGGTATGATCCGATCTGGAGCAACACCACAGACACACACAGGTAGGGTTATCTGAGCTGTTGAGCAAAACAACCAGGCGGTTCACTTGTGTCCCCGGCGAGGCGATTCCTTTTCTCTACGAGGGAATACCGCCCACAAAAGGCCGAACAAGAGCGGGCCACGCAAGAAGAACGCGAAGCCGCGGCAAAGTAAAAAGCCGAAGACGAAGAGAAAAAGAAGGAGAGACAGGCGGCGCGAAAGGAACAACGCAAGCGAGCGAAGGAGCGCATGCATGCGGAAAAGGCAGCGAGGAGGGCGCGCAAGAAGGCAAGGCGCAAAGAAAAAAGAAGGCGCGGAGCGCGGAGATGTTGCAGAAGATAACCCGGCGATCACGTGAAGTGAGAGCCGAGCTTTTCGTTGACTAGGGCCATTGTGTGGTAGGATGGTGAGTGTGATAAGATATGAGGACGATGATCGTGATGAGTATGAATGTTTATCCATTTTAAATCCGGATTTTCCATTATAAACCATCCATTTTTGGGTACCTCCATTTTAGGAAACCCCCATGTATGTTACTAACATTGGGTTTGAGCCGGTCAACGTTTGGGGTCATCTCTAAGGCTCGTAGTACGATTCAGTTCCCGAGATTTTGGGTGTGATTCATCGCTTGAAAAATGGATGGTTTACTACCAACAAAAAAAGAGATGGCCATTCAATTTTGGCCCCCTTCTGGGCTGTTCATTTGAAAATAGATACCCAACAACCCACAATTTGAGAGGATCAATTTTAGGTGCTCCTCGTGCTCAACTTTTTGTCTATGAGAGGCAGATATAACCCCAAGAAGTGCCAAGTCCCGCCAAGCAGGCTCACGGGGCCTCAGGAGACGATGCTGAATCACCTCACTGAGAGAGTGAGAGACCTGGCACAGGTGTCAAAACCATGCCCAGCAGTCAAGGAGTCGAGAGAGGCGTTGGGGCGGGCCAGGTTTGAGTATGCAGGAGAACCAGGAATGGTGATGGAGGAGCTGGTGGCTGAAAGGGTCATCCCTGCATGGCCCGCAGTTGGCGAAGCAGCAGTGCAGGATGTCATGGACTACTTGCCAAAAGGCTTGGCTGAAATGGTGGAGGACCCAAAGAACTGCCTCCTGCCAGTATGGGAATGGCCTGACAAACCAACCCGGAGCCGTGTCATGGCATTGCAGGAGGAGTGGGAGAAGATCGTCCAAGCGGCGGCAGATCGAGGCCTGATGGTCCCCCTGGAAGATGACCAGGTCTTCAGAGATCAGCACGGCAACAAAAGTCCTCCTCGGTGCTGGAGGAGTGAAGAAGGTAAAGATGGTAGGAGGGGTTGGTTGGTTGGTTGGTTGGTTGGTTGCTTGCTTGCTTGCTTGCTTGCTTGGTTGCTTGGTTGCTTGGTTGCTTGGTTGCTTGGTTGCTTGGTTGCTTGGTTGCTTGGTTGCTTGGTTGNTTGGTTGCTTGCTTGCTTGCTTGCTTGCTTGGTTGCTTGGTTGCTTGGTTGCTTGGTTGCTTGGTTGCTTGGTTGCTTGGTTGCTTGGTTGCTTGGTTGCTTGGTTGCTTGGTTGCTTGGTTGCTTGGTTGCTTGGTTGCTTGGTTGCTTGGTTGCTTGGTTGCTTGGTTGCTTGCTTGGTTGCTTGGTTGCTTGCTTGCTTGGTTGCTTGCTTGCTTGCTTGCTTGCTTGGTTGCTTGGTTGCTTGGTTGCTTGGTTGCTCGCTTGGTTGCTTGGTTGCTTGGTTGCTTGGTTGCTTGGTTGCTTGGTTGCTTGGTTGGTTGCTTGGTTGCTTAGTTGCTTGGTTGCTTGGTTGCTTGGTTGCTTGGTTGGTTGCTTGGTTGCTTGCTTGGTTGCTTGGTTGGTTGCTTGGTTGGTTGGTTGCTTGGTTGCTTGCTTGCTTGCTTGCTTGCTTGCTTGGTTGCTTGGTTGCTTGGTTGCTTGGTTGCTTGGTTGCTTGCTTGGTTGCTTGGTTGCTTGGTTGCTTGGTTGGTTGGTTGGTTGCCTGGTTGCTTGGTTGCTTGCCTGGTTGCTTGCTTGGTTGCTTGGTTGGGGGCTTGGTTGGTTGCTTGGTTGCTTGGTTGCTTGCTTGGTTGCTTGGTTGCTTGGTTGCTTGGTTGCTTGGTTGCTTGGTTGCTTGCTTGCTTGCTTGCTTGCTTGCTTGCTTGCTTGCTTGCTTGCTTGNTTGCTTGGTTGCTTGGTTGCTTGGTTGCTTGGTTGCTTGGTTGCTTGGTTGCTTGCTTGCTTGCTTGCTTGCTTGCTTGCTTGCTTGCTTGCTTGCTTGCTTGCTTGCTTGCTTGCTTGCGTGCTTGCGTGCTTGCGTGCTTGCGTGCTTGCGTGCTTGCGTGCTTGCGTGCTTGCGTGCTTGCGTGCTTGCGTGCTTGCTTGCTTGCTTGCTTGGTTGCTTGGTTGCTTGGTTCCTTGGTTGCTTGGTTGCTTGGTTGCTTGGTTGCTTGGTTGCTTGCTTGCTTGCTTGCTTGCTTGGTTGCTTGGTTGCTTGGTTGCTACCAACGAACCAACGAACCAACGAACCAACGAACCAACGAACCAACCTTGGTTGCTTGGTTGCTTGGTTGCGTGGTTGCTTGGTTGCTTGGTTGCTTGGTTGCTTGGTTGGTTGGTTGGTTGCTTGGTTGGTTGGTTGCTTGGTTGGTTGGTTGCTTGGTTGCTTGGTTGGTTGGTTGCTTGGTTGGTTGCTTGGTTGGTTGCTTGCTTGGTTGCTTGCTTGGTTGGTTGCTTGGTTGCTTGGTTGCTTGGGTTGCTTATAACAGTCCTCAAAACAGTCCTATGTCACGTGTCACCTGTGATGACTACTGGGGCCTGCATGTAGAACACTGCTTTGGCAGAACATGTGCCAAGAAACACAATGACGCAAGAGGACAACGTCTCGTCTTTGGCATTCCACGCTGTTCCCTTGGCTGAACTCCAGCATTGTCGCTTCCAGTTCCTGCCATCCAAGGAAACATTGACTATATGTTAAGGCTCAAGTCATGTGCTACACTTAATGTTTGTGTACTATGTATATGTGTATAGGTGTATATATGCGTGTTTGGATCCATTAGTCCTGGGTCATCAGGCTAACAAATAACAAACTATAACGTTGAATTCTCAAAGTAGTTGTATTACTCCTATGTCATCATTCTATCACTCTCTGTCCTCAAGAACAGGCGTTGGGACGTTGAGTCGCGGCAGCCCTTTGGAAGCCTCCAAACGCTTCTCCAATTCTTGTGGACTAAGTGCCTTGTATCCTTTGATAGAGTCAAGCCCCAAAGACAACTTAACTGAATCTGGAAGTTGGTAGAAGCTCTTCTGCTGCTTCTCGGTGAGAAGCCGCCACTTCTGTTCGGTGCACTGCTGCCTGAGAACACAGACCTTGATGCCGCCGAGCTTGGCGCCAAAATGTTCCTTGCATTTTGCTTGGAGATTCAATCCTTTGATGCGTTCTCGGGATCCCGGAGTCTTCTTGTTCCTGCTGCTCGTGGACTCTGAGGTCAGCTGCTTGGCCTCTTCAATCAACTTGTCGGAGTACTCCACGATTTGAAGCTTCTCAAAAATTGTCAATCTCTGAGCCGCTTTCTTCACCTATCAATGCCGAGATGATATATAACTAATGACCAATCCCATGACATTTGTTCTTGGAGCTGACCTGTTTGTTGAAATAAAACACCTGTACACACATGACACAGGACTAAATGCTGCATTGATTAGTATACGTCCCTGCCTCTGGCAACGACGACTCCTCTGCCCGAACCTTTTTGGGCTTCTTCACACCCTGACGAACCCGATTGATTTGATTTCTCCTGGCCAGTCTGGTGTTCCGGATTATGGGATCCTGAGAACGATTCATGATCTCTTCGCAAGTCTTCTTGGCGACTTCATCTCTGCGTTCCTGCGCCGTTTGCAAGCGCTTTTTCAAGTCGGCGTAGTTCTGCTGGACACCCGCTTGCTGTTTTCTCTTTGCAGCCAACTGGTCCCCCACCTCTTTCTCCACAAAGTAGGCGGCTTTGACCAACAGAGCGCATGGCATTGGGAGATTGCCATACTCAGCAACCTGTGATAAGTCACCTTCGTGCAAATGATCTTGTGCTGCACGTTCAGACCACCGTGGAATGAATTCATCCCGGATGTAATCATCCAACGGCCCTTCCACTTTGTCTGCGAGGTCCAAGGGGCTGACATTCTGATTGCGGAACATCTCTGGCTGAAGCACCAACTGCCCTGTGAAACGCGTGATCGATTCCAAGCATGGCTCAAGATCTGCCACCTCTTTGCAAAGCACTCCCAACTTGTGCTCCAAAGCTTCGCATGTCAGTCTGCCTGCTCAGGGCTTCCCAACTCCTGTGTCACATGTATACGAGTGTGTTTTCTCTTGGTCACTAGACTGTTGTATAAGTTCAGCCCGTTTGCCATATCATATCCCATGTCATCTGCTCATACATGGCATAATTTTGGAACATGTTAAGATATCTCCGATGTCATTTGATGCTGTCTCAACGTCGTTGCGATACGTTAATAAGTATACTAGGTAAAGATGACATAGGAGTAGGGGACATATATGGATATATATATATATATATATTTCTATCTACCAAATATATATATATATATATAAACACATTGCCTGCATCAGTTTTCTTCTGAACTAGCGCAATGCCGGCTTTAGATTCATCTTCTGCTCGAGCGATCCTCTTAGAAGCAATGCTTGCAGCAAACAAATCAACATCGCCATTCCGTTTGCAACCCCTCCTGGGTTCAGGCATTCAACCCTGGAATGTAAGATCATAATAGGAAAGATGCATATTATGCAGCTTACATGCATACAGAAGAGTAAATACAGCCCATACCGAATGGACAATTGCAGAGGCAACTGTATATATGTATACAACAAGAAAAAATCAAAAAAAAAAATATATATATATATATACCCCACAGAATTTCACAACAAAACCAAGACTCTTGTCGTCTGGCAAATACCGAAAACCACCACGTAACACCGAATACTTGCCCTTGGTGACGACGGACACCTGTCTTCGTTCTGTCGATATACTGTGCTCGATCCATGTGTATGTGCAATTTAAAACTGATTATATAACATGTTCCATTGGCCAACTCCTATGTCATGTGCTTTGAAAGCACATTTGCATGTCAGATCCCAGCCTTCACCTCCTTTCCAAAGTTTAGAAAAGCTTCATTTGTCCAATCCGACGAGCACGTGAGTTTGGAGGGCTCCCCAGGAACGATCCTGCCAATGAGAAGTTCGTCATCCACATCTGCATAGGCATGCGGAAGAAACTGGGTCAAGTCGAAGTCGTTGTCCTTCTCTAACAGCACTCCCCAGATGTGATACTTAGGGTTTGCCGCGATGTCATCCGAGATTGTGTGCGCTGTAAACATTGCAGCCGGACCCATGACGACACGAGCAATGATTTTTCGATGTAATTTGGGACGAGACGTCATCAAGTCGCCTTGTGCGAGCCACTTTACACATGACTTAGGACACGTGATGCAAATCAAAATTGTTCTCAGAAAAGAATTTCAATATAAGCTGGTGTGTGTGTGTGTGTGTCATGATTCACGCGCTATACTCCTATGTCATCTGCACCTGCGTAATCATTGTGAATATATATATATATATTATATATAATGTATATATATATTATAATGTATATATATATATACAATATATGCATGTATACACCCTTGAGTAATTATATATATATATATATCGATTTGTTGCTAGTTTCCCTTTCCTCTTTATCCTGCAGGCCTTTCCCTGCCCCAGCCTGCCAACAGGAAGGCTACTTGTTTTTCACCATCTTCTATCCCCTTGAAGCCATCCAGAACTTTGACCAAAGTAGCAACTGGAATGACACCATCGGTTCCAGCTTGCAGTAGCTCTGATTGAGACTCACGAGCCGTTTCTTTCAATGCATGCCCCTCCTTGGCATCAGTGAAGAATGCAGTGTTGTCTTGACCTCCCTCCGCAATGGCAAAGGATTTCCTGCCAAAAACAAAAGGCGCTGATTGCTCATCACTTTGCCCTTTTTCCCCTTGAGAAGCATCGGCTGGCGCTTCTTCTGGCGGGCCCGGTGGGCCCGGAGGAGGTGGCAAGGGCGGCTCTGGCGGCTCTGCTGGTTCATTGTGCTCTGTCTCGAGGTTCAGTGCCTCCTCAATCTCTCTGCTAAAATGGTCAATGATTCGATACTTCAGCACTGCCATAGCTCCAGTCTTCTTCAAACCCAGAGCTGCGCACTTATCGACGAGTTCTTTCCTCACAGTCGGCTTGACAAAATACATTGAGCAATTCTTTTGTCATGCGTACAAAAAAAGATTTCCGTTGGAAGGGGTGCGCGGCCCAGGGCTCCTTAATCTTGAGGACCCTTTTCACCGAGGACCCCTTTCACCGAGGACCCCTTTCAAAGGAAATCTTGTTACAACTAAATACCAAATCTTAATGTCATCCTACACAAAACTGATCGACATGCAAAAAAATAACATGGAAAGTCCCATGTCATGTGCATCCTAGAGTCTTCTTTGCAGTGTCCAAGGACTTGAGCTTCTTTTCGAGGCGCAATCTGAAAGTATCTGCTATCTGTGCACAACCCCAAAGATCCCGACTGGCTGAGACCCTGAAGGGCTTCTGGAAGGTGTCTATGATGACAACGCAACTTTTGCGATTGACTCGCAGATGTTTATACTTTGCTGTCACCTGAAAAGGGCAAGCAGCTAACCCCACAATCTTGAGTGCAGATGACACAGGAGTAGCAATCTACAGAATCTACAGCATTATTCCCATGCATTCCTGGACAACTAAACCACAACATACACAGATTAACAACTCCTATGTCATGATGCTGTTCTTCTTAGATCTGCAGTCCATATATCCACAAGAACGGGCCGAGGCATCGTATCGGCCTCCTTCTGAAGTTTGATCTCCAGCTGCGCATCAGGTTCTCCCGTTGAAGCTTCTAAGCTTGTAGCAGTTGAAGACTTTTTGAGCTTTTCGACCTTGCTCCCAAGTGATTTCGCATCCTCCTTGGGGATTGTGCTGGCACACATTGAGTCCTTGCTCTGGCTGGTCGGCTTGCTGCTTGAACTTGCGCTCTCTGCCGGCAACTTTTCAGATGAGCACTGGGACAGCGGCACAATGCGATCGCTGCTCTCATCCAGAATCTCTTGGGCGCTCGCATTGCGCAAGAAGTTGTTGATGAGCTTCTGTCTCAAAGCATCCATGTTGCCCTTCTTTGAAACACATGCATCAGCACAATGTTGGATGAGCGTGGTCCTGTCAACCAGAAGCTGCCACAGTGCACTTGAACTGAAGGCTATATAGAACATACCTAGCCTTGTTATTGTTGACAGGCCAATGCGCGTATTTGAGCATAAATGAGACATGTGCATATTCACGTATTGTATCAAGGTTTATTCCACTGGATGAATCCTATGTCACCGGTATCCTGTTATGCTGTCCTGTTCAATTTGGACACCAAATCGTTCAAACGATCAGCACATTTCTTGTAGCAACCTGCCATGACAGCAGCTTGGCTCAAAGTGGCAACATCATCTGGCACGCGAACTGTTTTTTGGTACCCGAAGCCCTCGTAGATTGCACAATCCTTTAGCACCTGGATTCCATCAGCATGTTCCTGCACCTGACAGCAGGTGATTGGTCTCAATGATGTAACAGGAAGTTACATGACACGGGAGTTACTTGAGGAAATTGTTGAATAAAATATGTTCACAGACCTGATGACATAGGAGTCAAAGGGTGCTGAACCTAATCGGGTCGTTGGAGACGACAACCTTATATATATATGTATTCTTCCAATGGAGAAACCTTATTAAAAACTTTAACTAACGCAAATGGCTAAGATGTCAGTCGTATGACATCCAACAGTTGGAATTCAACCCACTACCCGCAAAACTCCTTGGTCATGATGTCATTCTGAACACTGCAAGACCATGCCTCCTTGAGAAGTGCAGTGCTTTGATCACTGCTCCCGCTCTTCCTCCAAATCAATCGAAAATGTGACACGCACTTCCCAGCACCATCAACAGAACCGACGTTGCTCAACTCGAGGAGGGGCAAAGATGGGTCGCCCATGCATTGGAGAGGACCTTCAGTGATGCCATGCACTGCCACGTGAAGCCCGATGGCTTTTACAAAGTTTTCAATGTCCTCATGCTCAGGCATGGTGAACTTGTTGAACTTATTCATGCACTCTTCCATGCCATTCGCTGAAGCATGCTGGTGATAGGTCTTGCACATGAAGTCTGCCACCAAAGTTTCCTGTCTGTTTTGCTAGAGTCTGCCGAACACACAGTCAGCGGAAGAGAAAAAGTACATTATCTATATATATATATATACATGTGTCCATATCACTCGCTGAGCACATGATATGTGACTTGGTGTGAACTATCATATACCACCTAAGATCCCAAGATGTACCATGATTGTGTTGATGAAGGTTTCTTGGCCACACATGTCCTCGTGCTTCTGACTTGCCTTTTCCACAGCAAAGCCCTGCTTGTTCCGGTCGATGGCTGCCCACACCTCCTTTTGCTCGGAGCTGAGGTGCCAAAGATAGCAGCAACTAAAAAAGCACCTTCCATCTACTGCAGGGCCGATGATCACCCTGTCCTGCGGCACTGCTGGAACGTCCGGCTCCGCTGGAACCTGCGTTTTGTTGTCTGGGTGGATCTTGATGCTTGCAAGAGCAGTCAATAAGACCAATCCAGCACACGCAACATGCTGTCCATTTCCCACCGCAGAATGTAGATTCGTGAGATCAGAGGTGTCAAACACCTCAATGGCAACGAGTGCACAAGACTCAGGACTTGTGATAGCTTCCTCTCATGGACTTGCATTTTTGGGGTTCCATGGCTTTAAGCCTGTCCCAGAAACCTGCTAGATCCTTTGACTTGCACGCATACATAAACAAGTATATATATATATACTCTTGATGAAAAATAGCATACTTGCATTTAGACATAATATATATGTATACCTACATGTCTGCATATATGCAGATGTATGCATTGTTTAAAAGAAACAGCATTAGACACATTTTCCATATATTTCCCATACTCCTATGTCATCTCGACCTTGTATATATATATATATATATATGTATATATATATATATACTGCTGCTAAGACACCGGAACACCCATAGCCGCTGCAAGTTCTGGCATGACAGGCCATGAATGGCCAATGAACTTCTCCTTTCCAAGGAGTTTGCGGTTGAGTCCTCTCAGCCACGTCACCTTGTCTTTGTGGGTGAAGGTGTTGAAAGCCCCCCGACTAGAAATCTTGGAGCAAAATTCAGGATTCTGATCCAGGACGTATGCCTGCAAGAAGTGTGACTCCTCCGGTCTCGTCTCATCGAGAATCTCGTTTTCAAACTCAAAGTCTTTCAAGTAGTCTTTGTCTGCCCGTCGGGTGGAGGTTTCAGCTGGCTGTTCCCTAGCGACATCATCTGCGGTGCCGATCAGCATGTTGGCCATTGTCAACTGGCTATCTGCTAGCATCAGCCGGTCATAGACGTCTTGCGGAGTAACGAGAAACTCTGCACAGTCTCTGCGCACAAAGATGGTGAATCCGCGCTTTCTCGATATGCATCCGAACCCCATGTCGCTTGGCTGGGAAAACACGACCTGGTGGCGGATGTATAACCCTGTATATACAAACATATGGACAGATGACATGGGACTTAGTGATCAAATTTTGTAAGAAACTTGAATATATCTTTTTTTATTTACATAAACACCAGCTGACGCATGGTATTTAAACAAGCATGCTTTCACACCCTTGTCCTCGCTATCATACATATCCTTCATCTCGTCGATGATCCTGTTGGTCACAGTGCCCGTGAGGACGTTTTCGGAAATCAGAATTTTGGGTCGCAGAACCTTCTTGGTGTGGTTCAGATTCGTGAAGGTCACCTTCGCAAGACAAGTCTCATTATATCAGGCTAGAAAAAAAGGAAAACAGCCTGACTGCACGGGCTAAAAGAACGTGATACATCATCTCAATAACGTGTATATATATATATAACAAAATTCTGGCACAGCTCAGGGTAGAGGTTATTCGAGTAATTTCTAGTATATATATATATAGCACATGAGATAGGAGTGGGCAACACAAGCAATTCCGTATTGACATCAGATGACAACATACGCGCACCTGATGACATAGGACTATGTGCTAGTCTATGCAGTTTCCCAATTCCCTTGAATGATAAAGCCAAGTTTCTTTCCGAGTTGCCCCATCGTCTTTGGACTGGGATCCTTGAAGGGAGTCATCAGTGCACGGGCTTGACAAGTAGCAAAGATCTACATCGCAGGGCAAGGGACACTGCTTCTGGTGTTGAACACACAGTGCTTCTGGCACGAACAGCACTTCTTTGTCTGACATCCTCAAAAGTAGATGCTGTCGAAACACTGTTCAACCCGTTCACATCCAGCACATCCATCTGGTTTCTGAAGACGCAAGCACTTGGGAAGTCTCTGCAGAGGACTTTCTGACACTGCTTCACTTTCTCGGTGAAGGAAACCTGACATTTGCAATCGCTGGCTGCGTCAAGAACTATTTCATAAGCAAAGAAAAAGAAATTCACTAGCGTGAATGACATAGGATTCTTGCCATCGCAGGGTTGGTTCTAAAACACTTTGAAGAGCAGCACCTCACCTACAAAGCTGTCACGCTAAGGTTTGAACTTCCTTGAAACGAATCTTGAAGGTCGACGCAGACTGCAAGGCCAGCGCTGCTCTGGACTGACTGCATATGCCGCTGAAGCTAGAAACTACCCTCAAAGTCCTAGCTTCCGATGCTACAGGGGTGCCGTGCACATTCACTTCGTCCAACAAACCCGGGAGCTTCTCCATCAACCTCTTAGGCCAAGAGAAAGCTTTCTCCAAAGAAAGCTCTGGAGCCATTCCAGGATACACTCTCCTTCGCTTTGTTGGCCACCGTATCAACGGAACTGAATCTGCCTCAGAACAGGACGGCGAAATCAGATATATATATATATATATGTATATATATATATATATATATCAACTCCTGCGTCATGTTTTACTTAGATTTCAGTTTTCAGTCTCACTCCTATGTACATTGCTTTACTCCTAGGTCATGTGCTTGTCAGAGTCGCTACACGCACGCACACCAACACACCAGCCAAACTAGGGACTGTTCAATCATGCGTATATATATATATATATGCATGTGCATATTCATACAAACTTTTCATACAGTCAGCCCAACCTGATGTTCGCTCGCTCTGAGAGTGGAATCTGGAGACTCCGTATCCTGACAAATTGTCATTTCGAAACAGTGACAAGATCGCCGAAACATTCAATCACTCGAAGACATTGCTCCTACAGACCTATCCTTACATACATGTATACATATATATGTATCAAATAGATTGATATCAACATAGTCATTCACAAGTTTCTTTTTTTGGCATGAACTACATTAAATGTACCAAGGAAAGACACACCAATATATATATATATATACATCCTAGTACATAAAGCCAACACTATAGACTGCAAGAACATGGTTGAGAACTGCGTCTCCACCCAACCTCCGGGTTCGCATTCTCGCTCACAGCGACTTCCACTGCCAATGCCTGAAAGGCTAACAAATATGAATTTCACAAGTAAACTCCGGCCGGTGTGTTACACAATGTGGTTCAGACACTTGTACTCCCATGTCATGTGGAATCGGTCAGATGCCGGTAGAAGCTTCTGGCCCGGCCTTGTCATCTGATTCCTCTATCTTTACAGGCACCAGCAGTTCCGAATCCCGGCATGTTCAGTACGTGTATTGTCTACTCCCATGTCATGTGGTCCATGTACTGGCTGCCAATTCAATCTCTATATATATATATATATATATAGATATACTGCCGGGCGAACCTAAAGCCAAACACCAAGAACTAGTGCGGCCAATGATGGCTGATATCCCCGCCTCCTCTTCTGGGATTTCTTCCTTCACCTGGCCAAACGTCGTTGTCCTATGTCATGTGTTCTACTTCGTATCATAACTCATAACACTCAAAAAAAGCCAGTTGGTCTATTCAATATAGCACCTGCATGTCTTATCTCAGGTGTCGCGGCTGTGGATATTTTCATGGTTGAATTCCCAGATTGCAACTGGATAAGCAAATCGAAAAAACCAGCAGCGTCTGTCATGTTTTTAAGTACGCTCCAACCTGCTTGTGTTGCTGAATGCACTCCTCAAAGGGTTTGGCCCACGCCTCCTGCAACCAGAAGACTCGACACACTGGAGTCTTATTTCAGGCAAACTCAAGCTGACTCAAGATTTGCCCGTGCTTTTGCAAATTAAGCCCGAAAGAGCCTCTGGGGCTTGTTGAAACCAATCATCTATACGTTGGCGCTTCGTGTGAGGCCACAAAGCCTGCCGCATGATAGGACAAGCTGAGTGCGACTAAAAAAGAATGCCACGAGACATGCACATGTACACAGAAGGTTTGCCAAAAATCTTTATATTTATATACATATATTTATATACATATATACATATATTTATATACATATATACATATATACATATATACATATATACATATATACATATATACATATATACATATATACATATATACATATATACATATATAACATACATATATATATATTGACATCATTCATGCTTGTATGCTAGGTATCTGTGTCGCGGTGTGCCTCCGGCATCTTGTCCATCTCACGTTCCAACGCCTCCTCGAGGCTCACGTCTCCCGCGCCTTCCTTCCACAGGGTATGTTAAAAAGTTCAACACTGTCCTCGCCAATCCTATGTCATATGTTATGAGGCATGTACAAGAGTTCAACACTAACCGTTTTACTCCTATGTCATATGTCCTGTGGTGTACCTGGCTGGGTGCCATTCATGCTGATACCATGTTCAACTTTGGGTTTTTATATATATATATATATAAGTATCTTATTTGCAAAGCTTTCCAAGCCTGACTTGGTCCTTGCACACTCGCCACCTGCAGAAGACAGCCAGGAATTGAACAACTCTTGCAGCACCAATGAAATCCTGCTGTGCGTCCCGAACAAACTCAACAATCTCACTTGCACATGCTTACACAACCTTATGTCTCCATCTCCTATGCCATGCGTCTTTTTTGTCCAGCCGTGAGCGCGCCCTGTAGGCATCGGTGCTGCCAATGAAGACATTTAAAAAAACAACTGGATCAGCCAGAAGCACACAAGTGCGCAACATCTTCAGGACCCTCACGAATCTCCCATGTCCCAAGGTGAATCCTCCTCTGTTGCCCCTGTTGGGATCTGTACAGGCCGAGCAGGAACCTGAACAGACTGGGTGACCTGCTGCTCCACTACTCTCGGCCTGACAGAACAAAGAGCATTCAAGAGCTCCTGCAGGCACTCGTGTTGAATCGCTTCACTTGCCTTGGCAAGTAAGAACACAGATCCCTCAAGGATCCTGTCAGCAGCCAGCCCGGTTGGCACTAGGGATTGCAACATCCATGTCACCAAGGAGGAAGACCAGTTGCGAAACTCCTGAGACACTTGTCCCTTCTCCTTTGAAATGCTATCTGCACAATCCTCGTCAAATGTTTCCATTTGTAGATATGTCAAATCGCCAAGACAGCTCGCTCCCAGCAGCTGCACAGCAATCTTGTAGGCCACTGTCAAGAACTGATGAGCATGTGGAAAAGAAATCCACAGATCATTGCCCATCAAATCAAACAAAGATAGCACAAGGCTCAGACCCAATGCAACTTCCATCACACAAGCTGGCGGACCTGCTTGTGATGCAGCTGGAATTGGCTGGGCCTGATGAATGGAGGACCTCAAAACTCTGGCAAAATCGCGAGCAGCTGCCGCCATGTGAGGCCACCGATCTTCCGAAACTAGTTCTGGTTTCCAATCCACTAAACATGCAGCATGCAAAATTTTCATATATACAAATATAAACCTACGAACACATATAAACATATGTAAATATGCATTGTGTATATATTTAAATATATCTTCATGCAGGGTGAGCTCAATTGTCCGCTCCAACCTCACTGACATGAAAGCGAAAAGCCTTTACAGAGACGACTCCTTCCAGGGAAAGCCTGCCTCTTGTTTCGATGCAGCATGGTCAGGAGCAGGCTCAACACTGATCCCAGGAACCTTGCACCCAATGTTTTCAAAAACACTTCTATTAATTTATCCACCATTCTGAGTTCACATGACTTGGGACTTGTGATGGTTACCTTTTCCTTATATTTAGCTATTCTGCCACATGACTCAGGACTTCGCACCCTGGAATCTTAATCTCAAAACGGTCTCTGCAGTGACAACTAGCACAAAACATTGATCTTTTGTCTCAAATGAACTGAGCAATCCACTTGGGAAGTTTCGGCAGGCTCTGCCTTGGAGCAGGCTCAACGCTGATCCCAGGAACCTTGCACCCAATATTTTCAAAAACACTTCTATTAATTTATCCACCATTCTGAGTGCACATGACTTGGGACTTGTGATGGTTACCTTTTCCTTATATTTAGCTATTCTGACACATGACTCAGGACTTCGCACCCTGGAATCTTAATCTCAAAACGGTCTCTGCAGTGACAACTAGCACAAAACATTGATCTTTTGTCTCAAATGAATTGAGCAATCCACTTGGGTACTTTCGGCAGGCTCTGCCTTGGGCACAAGAAGTCGCAAGTGTTTGCATCTTTGCGGGATCAACGTCAAAAAAACAAACAATAAAAGAAGGCAACTCATCAGAACAAAATGACGATTTGTTGGCTTACAGTTACTCTGTGTAAAGGCTCAAATCATCAACAAATAACACATGTAGCATTAACATGTATTAACATATATATCTGTTACATGTAGACAGATGAATATATCAACAACCAATCTATGCGTCTCTCTTTCTCTGAATCGCACCATGAACCTGCCTCTTGTTCCCATGCGGCATGGTCAGCAGGAGGCTCAACGCTGATCTCAGGAACCTTGCAACCAATGTCTGTTCCCAGAAACACTCCTGTTAAGTTCTCCACCGTACTGAATTCACATGACTTGGGACATGGGATGGTTACCTTCCCATGTATTTAGCTATTCTGACACATGACTCAGGACTTCGCACCTCTAAAATATTAATCTCAAAACAATCTCTGCAGTGACAACTAGCACAAAACATTGATCTTTTGTCTCAAATGAACTGAGCAATCCACTTGGGAAGTTTCGGCAGGCTCTCCCTTGAGCAAGTGTTTGCTTCTTTGCGGTGTCAAAGTCCAAAAAACAAACAAATATACATATATATATATATATGTATGTATATCATATATATAGAATAAAACTCATCAGCACAAAATGATGTGAAGTCTATTTACTTGCTCTGCCTGAGGCGAAAACATCAAAATATAGCATGTGTAAATATCAACATGAAAACATTTATGTATCTACATACATATACAGCATATATAAATATGTGTTCCTCTTTCTCTGAATCGCACCATGAACTCAAGAGTGCCGGCTCCAACCCCAACGATATGAAGCAAAAACATTTTTTACAAGGACGATTCTTTCCCAGGGAAAACCTGCCTCTGGAACCGATGCTCCATGACCAGGAGCAGGCTCAAAGCTGCCCTTGGCAANCCATGTCTCTCCACATAATAGTTCTCCCAATTAAAGCATAAACCCTTCAGATACCACATGACTTGGGACTTGTTATGATTACCTTCTAGTTTATTCAGATTGTAGGGCATATGACCTAGGATTTACCCTCCTTCTCAGGGATGAAACATTTATTCAAAACAAGCTCTGCAGTGACAACTAGCACTAAACACAAACAAACTGAGCAATCCACTTGCGAACTTGACTCAGGCAAGAGCGAACCAATCGCTTCCTCATAGGTGTTGTTTTGAGAAAGCTTGGGCCCGAGTGAAGATGCTCATTGTTTCCAGAAACACATATATAAAACATATCATCACATATATATATATATATACATATACATGTATAAACTATTTTGTCCATTCTTTGTTTCTCTGAATCGCACCATGAACTCAAGAGTGCCGGCTCCAACCCCAACGATGTGAAACAAAAACATTTTTTACAAGGACGATTCTTTCCCAGGGAAAACCTGCCTCTGGAACCGATGCTCCATGACCAGGAGCAGGCTCAAAGCTGCCCTTGGCAANCAAAAACATTTTTTACAAGGACGATTCTTTCCCAGGGAAAACCTGCCTCTGGAACCGATGCTCCATGACCAGGAGCAGGCTCAAAGCTGCCCTTGGCAACCTCGCAAACCATGTCTCTCCACATAATAGTTCTCCCAATTAAAGCATAAACCCTTCAGATACCACATGACTTGGGACTTGTTATGATTACCTTCTAGTTTATTCAGANCCATGTCTCTCCACATAATAGTTCTCCCAATTAAAGCATAAACCCTTCAGATACCACATGACTTGGGACTTGTTATGATTACCTTCTAGTTTATTCAGAATGTAGGGCATATGACCTAGGAGTTATCCTCCTTCTCAGGGATGAAACATTTATTCAAAACAAGCTCTGCAGTGACAACTAGCACCAGACACAAACAAACTGAGCAATCCACTTGCGAACTTGACTCAGGCAAGAGCAAACCACTCGCTTCCTCATAGGTGTTGTTTTGAGAAAGCTTGGGCCCGAGTGAAGATGCTCATTGTTTCCAGAAACACTTATGATTCTACAAATTTTATCCATCCTAATATACATGAATTACAGATTTGTGTAAGCAGATGCTTTTTTGTTCAGAACTACCTTGCATGTTCCAAACGCATGTGTACATCCCAAACAAAAACAAAGGTACAACATGTAACAAATGAGACTGCACATGAATGGGTCAGCCAGTGCCCACCTTGCCACTAATGTGCGCCTCCACCAAACCCACGGCGGCCTGGAGATTTTGGCGGAAGCACGGGCAACCGCTGGCAATCGTGTCTGGTTCTCACACCACCCATCATGAAAAGAAGCATTCATTTATATATATAATATACATATATATATATAACTTTTGTGAACATAAGAGATTGTGTGCATGTCAGGCTAAATGTGAATATGTGCATATGTGTATATACGTTGAATTTTTCAATACTATTCAAGACGGGTTGAACGCAAGGGGGCTGAAAAAGTTCAGGATGACATCAGCAAGTAGGCCCAAAAACATGGACGACAATAAGCAACATAGAGTTCCTCATTCAAAAAATGCACAACTAAGTCCTGTAANAAAAGTTCAGGATGACATCAGCAAGTAGGCCCAAAAACATGGACGACAATAAGCAACATAGAGTTCCTCATTCAAAAAATGCACAACTAAGTCCTGTAAATTCCGCACCTTTCCATTCAAAGCTTCATCGCCAGGAGCAGTGTCCTGGATCTTCTCGTTCTCCTTACAATTGGATTGCCAAAAGCTTGGTTTAGCACGTGCAAACATGTCGATGCAACGTAGGATAAGCGGGCGACTGCCCAACCCATAAATCTATGTTTAACCCATGACTTAGGACTTGTGAGTACCTTGAATGTTGATGAATCTGGAAAATACAACACCTACCTTCACATGATTTCACATGACTTGGGANCTATGTTTAACCCATGACTTAGGACTTGTGAGTACCTTGAATGTTGATGAATCTGGAAAATACAACACCTACCTTCACATGATTTCACATGACTTGGGAGTTGCCCACACCAAAGTCACCCTCGGCCCTTGCCATCCCTTGAGCCTTCACTGGCTCGAAAGGCTCCACCAAACCCACAGCGGCCTGAAGCTTTGAGGGGGCATGGACAATCTGCTTCTCACTGTGTGCACCACCTAACATGAAAAGAAGCAGTCACCTTAACTTGTGTGCGTGTAATAGATGCTGTGTATGTCAAAAAGACTGTGAAGATGTGCATAGATATTTACGTACATACATTTATATATATATATAAATCATTACATATCTATTTGTATAGACATCGATGTCTATACATATATACATGTAAACGTTCAGATATCTTGAAGAAAAACGATTCTCAGGGGTTGAACGCAAGGGGGCTGAAAAGTTCAGGATGACATCAGCAAGTAGGCCCAAAAACATGGACGACAATAAGCAACATAGAGTTCCTCATTCAAAAAATGCACAACTAAGTCCTGTAA
>BGPT01001739.1:30060-61055 GCA_003297045.1 Symbiodinium sp. clade C Y103 | reverse complement strand
TAGTGGCGGAGAGGGCGATGCAGTGGGGATAAATACGCAAAATACAGTTGTGACTTGGATCTGCCTGATAAATTACTGATCAGTTCAACCAACCGAGGTTTTTCAGGGCCTGTGCTTATTTCGATAAGACCCCAGGAGAGTTTGTGCTTCGGCATTATCCTGGCGTAGGCCTTTTGGCTGCTTGGAAGTTGCGCCTACTTGAAATACTTCAAATACAGTATTGCTCATTTCTAAAAGCGTTGACTGCTCCACGATTTCCCGTAGGGCTTTCTACGTTTCTCTAGCATTTTGTTTGTGGGTGTGGTGCTTGGCCATCCGATTGTTCCTTGGTTGTGCTTTGCCCAGACCTACTACATGCTAATCCATGTGTACGGTGCCAATTTCCTGGTGCTTGATGTGTCTGCTTGATGTGTCTTACAGGGATGATTTCCGTGCCTTTTTGGCGTGGAGTAGTAAATCTGTTCTGACAAAAGCTGTGTTAATTGAGTGGGCTTGGGGGTATTTACGGAAAAGGTTCCAACACGGGACCATGATGCTGGATGATGCAGATCCAAACATCTTTGTAGGGTTGAATTGTGTGTGGAATGGAGCCCAACTCTCGTTGNATCATGATGTAGACTGTTTCCCTCTTATGCCTTGGTGTTCTTGGATTCCACCCCAACAGCGTGTCAATGCCGTTCGGGGATTGATGTGCAGGGTATTTTATCTTTCCTCTATCCAAACCATGCGAATTCACAGTATGAAGGAAGCCTTGCAGATGCTTGTGCTCAACGCAGGTTATCCTTTTGAATTTGTACGCAGACACTGCATGGAATGGGCTGCATCCTGGATCCCAAAGGGATCTCATGATCGGACAGTAGTGATCCTTTTGGATGAAGCCTCCCAGTGTGTACATTGGCTTGAGGATTTTTGCATGCGACATGGAAAAGTGAGTTTCCTTGTTGGTTTTGCTCTGGTGCTTGATGGCGTTCTGACGTTATTCATATGTGTCAATGACTTCACAGCACCGTAGTGAAGGTTGTGGTTTTAAGAGGCCGGTTTTCACGCTTCCTCGACTTTGGACAGACAATTTACTGCTTTATGCTATAGGATGACGCATGGTAAGGGACTTGTCCCTACCTGCATTTGCTTAGGTCTGATGTGTCGTCTCACGCATGCCAGGAAGTTCAATTTTGCATCTTGNATAGGATGACGCATGGTAAGGGACTTGTCCCTACCTGCATTTGCTTAGGTCTGATGTGTCGTCTCACGCATGCCAGGAAGTTCAATTTTGCATCTTGTAGAAGAAATTCGCTGGAGTGTCCCCGCGCTTGGTTGCGCGCTTCATGTATTTTTTCAATCGCATTGCGATTTTTCTCTGCATGAGCTGGCGAGGATTTATAATACGTCCCCGCTGACTGCATGTACTTGTTCGGTTTTGCTTGAGTTTTATGCCTTGTCGGCACTTGTCTGACCTTTTCCATTTCTATTTATACTTCTGACCGAAGGGCACTTGAGCTTGCTTTGTATGAATCGAGATGCCTGAGGCATCGTGTGACCTTTTAGTTTGGAAGCATCTTCCTGAGCTCGCTTATGAGCCTTCATGTGTTGCCATGATTTGATAGGGAATTTCCTCCCTGTCGTTCTCCGGTAGTTCGATCTTTTCTGATTTCTGTTTTCTTTTTTCATCCCTTAGCTCCTCAAGGATGCCAGAGTCCAGGCTGAACTGCATCGTAGTGGCGGAGAGGGCGATGCAGTGGGGATAAATACGCAAAATACAGTTGTGACTTGGATCTGCCTGATAAATTACTGATCAGTTCAACCAACCGAGAAAGGCGGCCCCAAGATTCCGAAAGTCGGAATTCCCGGTTTTGTACAGCAGGAATAAATATCCATAAATATCCCATAATATCATATAATATCCCTAAAACATGATCAGAATGCACAACAAAACCTGATATTTTACCTTGAGGATCCCAATACTGGCGGTTGAACCGCTCATCCGGGGATGCGATTCTACTTGTAAACAGTTCAAAAAAACACCAGGCCGCCAGGCTGCCAGAATAAGATGTTGGAAAACTATGGAAAACTGGGATCTAAACGAATCAAAAACCAAAACGTATAACCAACAAATGGGGATGCAATTGTCACAACTTGGGATCTACTAGTAAGATGATCTGAGGGATTTGACAAACAAAAAGGGCACAGAGCATACCATGTAGTCGACCGTCTATCCCGGGTTCTCCCAAATTTCAGAAAGACCAAATAAATCTATGGTCCCATCGTTTCTGCATTTTTCAATCATCGTGATGACTGGAGTCATAAAGTTTCATGACATCAAATTGCCGTGAGCAGAATTCATAGAAACATGCCATTGACTCATGCAGATACAGCAAAAGGATTCACGGATGCCAAAAGGTGCTCCCCCAGTTATGTTGCTTGCTTTACAAACCCCATGAATAGTATGTCAATACATCCCCAACAAGAAACCTAGCAAAATTGGAGATATTTGCTGCAAACTTAGCTATCGTAAAGGTGGGGGTAACCAGCTTGTGGGTCCTCAATTGCCCCCCGAAACACCTGATGTGCTCCACACTTCGGCTGCGAAGTTGTGCGCCAGAAGGAGCCTGGAGAAAGAATCAAGGGGGATGACACCATGACTCTGGCGGCAGTTTCGGAATGCCAAGCCCAAATTCATGGCATTTTGGGGGGATTCATTGGATTGGTTAATGGGAAAATTTGAACCGGAAACCCATGGGATTTTCCCATCAAATGGGTTTCCGGTTAAAATTTTCCCTTAAACCAATCCAGTGAGGGATACCATGTTTGACAATCATTTGGCTATGGCTCAAAATTTTGAACCCTATCATTGGTTGGTTTATGTTAATTTACCATTAGAAATGACCATTTTTGGTACCATAATTTTGAGCCATGGCCATTTGAGTGATCTCTTCTGATCATCAACTCCAGGTGATTGCTCAACCAATCCAGAAGTGGTATCAATAGCGATTTAAGGAATGCTCATACCACTCTCATCATTCATTTCCTGGGTGGCTGTTGAATGAGTGGAATTCACATGAAACCAGAGAAAGTGGATCCCAAGGATTTAATTCCGGCTACATTTAGCCAATTGCTGGAGTACTCAATGATCACTTCCAGCAATTCTACAGAATTATAGAGCCCCGCAGAACATGTTCCGTACCAATTTTGAATTGCTTTAAGTCCCAACAGCAGGGATTGCTACTAGAAACCTGTGGTTGGAAGTGTGTCAAAATGATGTACTGCAAAATTCTACGTATGGCTGCCCCAAAATCACAACAAAATTTCTACCCAACAGCAGAATTCCGGGGCTCCAGTATGTTCCAGGGCACCAATTGGAGGTATAGAGATTGAAAACCAACAATCGCACTGTTGGACTGATGCGCTGAACCAGAAATTTTGAGCAATAGATCCACAATATCCACAAATTCAAAATTGGCCATAGCTGTTTGCAAGAGAAACCGGTAAAACTGGGCCTATCACCCGCTGGGTGTCGGGTCTTTAGGTCGCCTTGACCCTCATTTTCAATAAACACAGGGGACCATGCTCAACCCCAAACCAAGGAGTTTCATGGGTTTCAAGATTCAAGACTTCAAGGTCTAAGTGATAGGAATTTCACTCCAAAAGTTGCCTCTCTAACCTACTTTGGAGGATATACTGAGGATATGAGTTGAGCGTCAAGGTCAAGTCGTCCTACAACAAACCAACAGGAAAGGTGCAAAACCGGAATCCCCTATGTTTCCGCAGGAAAAGCATCCCCTTCCAGTTTAGTGATATACTCCAATGGGGTCAAGGTCTTCAAAGTTTATAACCAAATAGGGGGGTTGGCCTTGTTAAGGGCGGATGCACCACGGGGTGAATCTTGACTATCGATATCTATCGATATCTATGGGGGGTCAACTTTTCATAAGCATTGATGGTAGACTCCATGATCATGGGTATTTAATCAATCCCACCATGAATAACTTGATGATATTGCCCATTTATGAATAACCATTGTTGATGGATTAAATACCCAATTATCTACCGTAGGGTGATTTCTCATGAATACCCAATAGACCATATTCTGCCTCCAAGATGGAACGTTGTCACCCGAGGCCATTATCTACTGATGTGTCATTGATCTCCTTACGCGTATGTTCGCTGACATAAACTGGGTTACAATACATTGACCAATTATAAACTGTGAAATCACCCAACGCCAAGAATGGATCTTAACTGGAGTTGAATCATACTCCAAAAATCTCCTGAATCTGTGCCTGTCGACTACACAAAAAGATTTATCTATATTAAGTCTATATGAAAAAATCTGTGTATGAACGTCTATTTGTATATAAGTACAGCGAACCCCCTCAACCCCATAATTCCTCAGAAGGTACGGCTGGATCGGGGAAAATCCATAGCGAGTCCACTCAATTCAACCAACTTTGGAAGTCTTTGGATCCACAGGGTATAAACTACCTCAACCTTGTCTATGAAATCTATGTCGTTATTAATTATGATATGTTATAAATGTCAATATGGTTTTTGGGATCCCAATAAAACCATGGGTTTCAATGCTCAAATGGTCTACTTTTGATGATTCGGGGGTACCCCCATGACTTAGGAAACCTTCCCTAATAGATCCACAAAATCGCGATTTTGTCGTGGATTACGATGTGGGGCCCCCCAGTTATGTTTGTTGGTTTATAAACCCCAATATATAACTATTTCTTTACAAGTACCCTCTGGTAATTTAACATCGTTGAACATGGCCATTTAGTTCGTTGATTTTCTCATTAAACTTGGTGATTTTCTCCAGTTCGCTATGTTAGTTTACCAGAGGGTATTATAAACATTTATAAACCATAGTTCACCATTGCGGAGTTGGAGTGAGTTATACTTCCACCTCAGCAATCATAAATCAGCTATGAATCCCACGAAAACGACCGAGTCCACCAGGGCAAAAATCCCATGGAACAACCCCTGGGTGCCTCCAACGGCCGGACCGCCGAGATCCTCACAGTTGGATTTCATATGGAAATCATATTCAATCCATTTTCGAAGGGGAAATTCTGGGAAGATGTGCTGTGAAAGTTGGGTGTGTCTTGGAATAAATTGGAATGAATTTGACATTTGCTTAAATAATCTAGGTCCTTCATGGTCATGTTTTTCATCGGAAAACCTATGAAAACCCTGATTGTGCATTACGACATCCCGACTTTTGCAGTTGGTTTTAGGTTGAATCTAATCTTAAATCCAGCGCTTTTTCAGATCTTTCAAACAGAGAATTTCACCATGATTTCACACACATGTTGGATGTTTATCCAACAAAACCCCTTTTCTCAGCAAAAACAAATTGACACCTCGAAAATCTGGCGGATTCATCATGCGGCCAAGGAGCTCTGGGATACTCCGTCGCAAATCCTGGAGTGTGAGACAGGATTAGCTTCCAGCATGAACAGTTCGGGAAGCCATGAATCATTGCCCATGTACCTATAAAGAAATGTGATTTTCCATAGCCATGTTAGTTTACCAGAGGGTAAGAGTTTCGGGATCTGTGAATCTGTAAGAAATTCTAAGGTCTCGGAACTGGGGTTGTCCTCATCAGGAAACGGAACACTAAACAGGAACAGAAAGCGGAGACCCAACTGGTTCAATTTTGAAAATGGTGTGTTCACCACCAAAAGTGCAGTTTCTGTAGCGAAAAAAAGGACGGACGTATAACAAAAAATTCTGAAATATCATGAAATATCTAAATCATGCATGAATGATGGGCGAACATCATATTCTAATTTGCGCGCATTCCGTTGCATAAACCCAACTATGAGCAATGTTGGATGAACATCGGATGTGATAATTTGTTCAAAACTGTCCTGTACAATTGGGGCCAACTGGACTCTGAATCGTTCCAAACATATGAACGGATTTTCATCATACCTGACTCCAAAAAATGTCCCGTAATTAAATGTTCTAAAATGTTCCAAAATGAACATTACCTTTCCAGTTACCTCTGAGATTTGTAACCAAAATGATGTTACCAAAACTGATTCTGGTTACCTATCTGACAGGGAACTGGAAGGTGAAGGATAAACAAACATGGCAACGGAAATGTCAAGATAAAACATGAAAATCCGCTTTTTAAAGGGAGAATCATGACAATCACCTACAAAGAAAAACAGCAAACCGGTGGGGAGTTTTCCATTGACATGTTTTGGGACCCCTCCCACCCACCACACTTGAGGTGTAAAATACAGATAGCATAGAATTCAGATCAGGCATGGAAGATTCTAAGGTGAACTCACGATCACTTTTGATTTGTCCGGCGTCATCCAACTTGGTGCGTAACAGCTGCTCTTGATTTGTGCAACTGACATGACAACTTCCAAAAACATGACAGCAAAAAAAGTTCACAACATGCACCGAACATATTCAAAGTGAATATGTAAGTCACATGAGTAACTAGTTACACTTCTGGATTTGAAGCCACACTGAAGAGGCATCAGAAATGGAAACTGCACCGCACTGTTTGGTTTGTTTTTTTTACAAAAATGTTTTGAGCAAACCAGTTGAGAAAAAGGCGAGCAACACAAAGCATAGCCAAAGAGTGAGGAAGAGTGAGGACACGCTTCGCTAGAACAGAGAAATGGTCAAAATCTTGACGCTACAATGATAATAGCTGACCACTTAACTGTAATACTTTATGAGACTTGTCTCAGTGCAAGCAGGATACTATTAAGAATATCCAGCTACATGGACGATGACAATCCCCCATATATGATCATCAAGCAGGGGTTTTGCAGCCACTGCTCAAGTTACATGGGCTAGCCATGGGGTATGGTCAGCCCAAAATCATGAATGTGATTCCCAAAAAAAGGGGTATATGAATCCCTTTCAATGGATTTAAAACATCAAATCAGTTCTGACTGCGCATGGCTGACCTTACAAATTCCTGCAACAAACTGGGCCTTGCGGCCTTGCGGCCTTGCGTGTCCCAATGGCAAAAGATAAGACTAGCAATAAACATTAATAAACTATCCTTTACCACTCCAATCCAATATCTGCTCAAATTGGCCCCGCAAGCTTTTACTTAAACCAGGGCATCCCCATGTCTAGCCAAAATGAAACTATTAAACTCCGTTATAATCACCTTATCTAAGCTATAGTACCCATCACCAACAACCAACCGTTCTGGCCCTTTTTTTAGCAGTTATAAGTCAGTAAGTCACCCCATTTGAATGTGATAACCCCATCCATAACCACTAACTACAACCGGTATTTCGGGCTTTAACTGAAGGTTTCTCCAGGCTTCTAAGGACCCCCCCGCCATCCGTCCAGAGCCATCTCTCGCACGGATGCGTCCAAACCTCGAACGACGGCGAGTTTCCACTTGCGAGGTGGGGCCCCCGCAGGTCCAGTTGATAGAAGTAGATTGACTACTGTATATTTAATTTATAGTTGTACTAAATATCTATAGATTAATACATAAATATATAGTTATCAGTAAAATATGACTTTGTGAAACTAACTATAGATATATCTACCATTCACCGTAGTTGTTGGACTTATGTATATTTGTATATGCATATAATATATATATATATATATGTATAGACCAAGTTACCCATGTATTGGATAGTAAATGGGTAATATATAAGTTTAGATTACGAAAAACACGCGGCGATTTGTGGTTATTACTTGAAGGTTGCATATTTCATATTTAATATTATTTCCAGCTACATGACTGGCATATCTCCACTCAGATTCAGTCGACAATTACGGGTTACAGTGATAATCCGCTTACCATGCCTGGAGGGCACAGTCTAAGTGGCTACTGTCGATCCCCTGAGTGGATCATCTTGAGATAAATATTGATTTCGCCACAGCGAAAATCGATGAATACAACAACATGTTTGGTTAAAATTGATGGCATTTGAGAAAATCGGAAAACTACTTGTTTTTTGGAGATGATTTCTTCGATAGGGCTGGTCAAGCATGTTCCTTTTTTTCCCTCGACTCAGAAGCTCTTCGACCATTTGACTACTTTGCAGATTTCAAAAGGAGCTTCTCAAGTTCTGGATGCTCTTGAGTGTGGATTCCATGATGCAAACGTCGGGGAAAACTGTTAATTAGGAATGTACCCCTTGAGCCCCTTCCAACATCTGTCAGCGATTTGCGTTCGGGCCACAGAGGAGAGGAAAAAGTACTTGCTTTTAGGCATTTGTTTGGTCCACTGCTTGCTTTGGTGAGATACTTTGGCATGCTTGATGTGCAAACTTTTAGCATGTGACTCCCAACTACAATTTCTGTCAGTGAACACAAAGGTGCGGTATGTGTGCAAGTGCAAGAGAAAACGTCTCTAGCGTAGCTTGACCTATGTGTGCAAGTTCTGTATTATTGCCCCCCCACCACACCACCTCCCCCCTCCACCCAACCCCAAACCGACAAAAAAACAAAAATGGCACAAAGCGCCGCGGCCCTCTATGGGTCGGGGTCCAACTACAGAATTGACTGACAGAAAGTGGGAGCGTGGCTCAAAAGCAGTGGATTTGACAAAACAAAGTGCCGCTTGTCAACAAACACAAAGATACAAACTATAGCCAGTACAAAATGTGTTTGACAAAAAGGTAAGCAGCGGGGTTGAAACCTTGAACCAACACAGTAATGAACAGAGTCGTGCCTTGGTATTTTGCATGACGTCTTGTTGCTTATATCCCCATTGCATCCCCATGAAATATCTCTCTTTTCCTACTACTTAAAATCCAAAAAAAAACATGGCCACCCAACCATTTTCAAAAGTTAAATATGGTTAAGTCATCATTTTTTCGTAGTTACCTAGTTCAATCACCACTCTTCAGTCCGCGGTCCGTTGGTCCCCTGCGCATCCCTACTACGTGTGCGACGGTGAGATCGCTCTTCCCAAAGGCACCGCGGCGCCTGAAAGGAAACCCCAATTGGGGAAGGGGGTATACAGCTGGTCCCCCAGAACGTTAGCCAAGTTGATTTCCAATTAGATTCAGTAGGGTCTATGATATATGGTTATTTTTTTCTATGCTATTTTAACGGCAATTAAAAGATGAAGAAAAATGGACTGCGATTCAAAAATGAAAAAGTAAGTTTCACCTTTTCTGCATTTTTTGGTGGTAAACCTATTCAAAAATTCCGGAGTGTCAAGAATTTGAAAAAGCAGCTTTCAAGCTCCATTTTATTGGTTGGTTAAGAACGGGGGTTCTGTTCATCAATGAATGATGATAATCCCCAATACATAAAGGATGCTATAATCCCCTGTCATCATCAATCAACGGTGGGTTTGAGTACTGCTCAACTGGCTTGTGAAGGTGATATAGTATCTGGGTTTGTCCGAAAATAGGGTATCACTAGAATTAATGTTTTATCATGTTTCCCCATCAAAATTACCATGGTATTGGTGTATACCACCCCATGTTTAGACACATTTGGAAGCCTCAAGGACTTGAAAGAACTGGTGTTTTCCCTAGTTGCAACCATTTCAGATGTTGGGAATCTGGTCCTACCAAATATTTTACAAATGTCAACCCTTTTTTTCTCACAAGTCTTGAGAAGGTCGTTGGATATTCAATTCCTTGAAAGCAACGCCCCAAAGAAGGGAACACAATTTAAGGTCGGACACATGCCTATGATGGAGCACTTACGGTACATTTCGCCATGAGTGGGTCTGACACATTTTTTCCATTGCATCCCAGTCTTTATTGTTGGTGATAGTTCAGCTTGTGGCTATTTCAAATGCTCAATAGGCTCATTGCAGTGCAGTTTGTAAGATCCTCGGCTCTTACGATGTTCTTGTATTGTTCTGGATTGAATCCTATCGTCACAGATTTTCGTCCGATCGAATCCCTCGCTTATACTTTCATCCCGGGCAAAATTGTTTAAAAAACATGATTCTATAAGCCACTTGTGTATGTGAAAGCTCCATTTCCAGCTTTACAAAGCGGTGATATCAAACTTTCACCAGTCTGGGATACAAAGCAATCCGCCATCAAAACAAATTAAATTGAAGAAAAACAAGGTTTACGTTGAGCATTTTTTAACATCAAGCACTAACATCCATTCACCAGTCAAAACCAATGTCTATAAGTCGATAAAGTGATGCTGCAGGCTGCAGGTCGGAATCGCTAAATTGGTTTATATCTAATATTTCCACTCGGGATTATGGTAAATACTAATCGAACTAGTGTTCATGGACTGAACAAAAACCAACAAGCTTATATAAAATCCTTAAATCATATAATATAATTCAGAGTTGTAGGAAAAAAATGCATTACTTTTCCAGTGTTTGCATCATATGGAGGTTTCCTAAGTCATGGGGGTACCCCAAATCATCCAAGTCATTGGACCATGACTTAGTACTGAAACCATGTTTTTTCTAGGAAACCCCCCATGGCCCATATGTGCCATAGTTTTACATTCCATACCTTCTAGCTATTCAACATAGCTATGGAACCTGGCCCATGCTTCATTTACAGCTTATTTATCATGAACCAATTGAAAAAGGGGATTTTCCATCGTTGCCAGAGGGTCATCCACCATCTTTGATGGTCCCGATTTTTGATGGTTGATCCCGGTGATCCCAAGCGGCACCTCCAGAGAGGGCGCTTCCAACTCGCATCCATCCGGCAAGGGCTGCAGATGCTGTGGGCTTCCAAGGTCCGGAGACAAAACCTGGGGAAAGAATAAAGAAAGATATGTTCTACAAGTTGGTGCCCACTAGATCACGTTGGAGAGCTAAGTTGGTTGATAAGTTCAATAGCTTTGGAGTATGATCATATGGGATATATCATATATTTATACTTAATGCGGGAGTTATAAACCAACTTATAACTGGGGAGCACTACCTTGCATTCGGGGTTTGGGAAACCGTTGCATAGTAGTTCCTTGGCACCCCACCTTTGGAAAAAATGATATTTCAATTATTGTCCGTACCTAGACTCTCCAAATACCCCCAAAAAAGTGGTAAAAGTACTACAATTATGTAGGAAAGTGCTATTTCGTGGATTTTTTGGGGTACAAACGGAGGGTCTAGGTTCTTACATTATCAGGATGGTTGGGGAAAAAATGCCGACGGCTCAAACTCAGACACACACAAAAAGGAATGTTGAATATTGTTGCATTATCTATCATGTGCTTGGGAAACTCGTAGTAGATCAATAGATATGTAATACCGATTAATACAAATTAATACAGCATCCACCGTTTCGAGGCTGAACTCAGGTCGCCGTGGTATTCAACTTGCAGGATTCCCACGGTATCTCCAAACAGAACCTCTTTCGGGGGCCCAGTCAACCACTATAGCCACTATTTCAGGACTTAAAGTTTTGTTTGAGCTGTGCGAACCAAGGGTATTATTGGTGGTTCGCCCCAGTCAGTAAGTAGGCAAACAAAAACAAAACATGTATGACTGAATCCTACAATCCTACTTCCTGAACCATGCGGCTGACTCGCTCGGTCACACCCTTCCACCACCTTTTCTTCGGATGAACACCATACTTCGACTACCTATTATAAAAAAAATTAAGTTACTCTCCGCTAATCAGACATAGCTTGCTGGAAAATCCACCATGTACTTCGATGATTGTCCCATTTTTGTCGGCTTGCCACGTTCTGGCTTTGCACCTCAGGGTGAATCTCAGTTGTTTGAAACAACAAGTTGGGATATGTTGGGATTATTATGGATCATTACCAAACAAAATGGACACGGGTTGGGAGTGCGGACCCCTCAAACCATGGCCTGCCGAACATCCAGCTCTGCGACCAATCGCCGCCCACGCGGTGGCGACACGGCCGCTTCTTGCGGAGCCTCTGGGGGAACTGGAGTCTGAAGTTGAAACCCAAGTTGTCATCCAAATTCTTTGTCATTTTTATTTTGGCAAAGCACTGGTTAAGAGGGACATACACCCTCAAGTTTGAGAGAAACACCTATATATTTCGCATCTTTGTTGATGTTGCAGAGGTTCAACATCACAAAAAATCACAAAATTCAGCACCGATTTTACCTAGAGAATTCACCCAACAGTCCAAATTCACCAGAAAATTGGCCCAATCAACGAATCATGATAAATTCAAGATTATAAATTCAAGATCTTCAATTATTCACCAGTGTATTTACTAAGGTACTCCCAGAATTATGAGAACAAAATAGGTTATTTCATGCTATTCCTCTCAACATGTTTTGGAAATCCACCGAACCCCGGAAAAAGGACTCCGGTGCCAAAGTTCCTGCTGAACCTCGCGCAACTCTGCTGCCAACCGCCCGGGACGTTCCAAGACCTGCTGCACCTAGCGTGGCTGAGAAATCCCCTGTAAACAACGGGAAAATCATAAGAAAATATGGGAACAGAATCATGGCAAAGACGCTATAAGTGGAGGTTTCTAGCAATGTCTGCACTGTTCCATCAATATCAACATATATATATATATATAAATCATATATATATATATACATATATATATAATCATATATATATATATAATCATATATATATATAATCATATATAACAATAATTATATATAACAATAATTTCAAAGATTCAGCCGGGAAAATCCACTAATATCCCCGACAAATGGAGGTTTCTGGCTGGGAAAATCATCGAACTAGGGATTTTCCAGCAAGCCAGGTCACTGATGACACCGGAGGGTAACCATGTATTGCTGTTTAAACCATCAGAATCGGTTGTTTCAACAGAACACGTTCCCTCCAACCCGGACGTTCGCCCACCCGCAAATAACGCACGCAAACAACATCATATACGTCACCAGAGGATGAATGAAAGCACTGGCTTTCCACAGCTATGTTGACTTTTGGTTTTCATTCCAGGATTTAGGGTTTTAATTTAGGGTTTTGGGGTTTTGGGGTTTTGGGGTTTTAGATGGTTTCAAGGTTTTAGGTTTTGGAAAGTAAAAAACGCTAGCCCTACGAAGTGATTTGAGCATGTCAAAGGATTTGCGGGATCCGCGGCGGGCAAACGTCAGGGTTGCAGCGCACATGTTTTAAGAAAAATGTAGAAAATGAAGTTTCACGGGTGAAACTTGAGGCCTTTCTTGAGAGAAACACTATGTGTATGAAAGAAATTGCTGCTAGCATCCCCATTTCTGCATGGTTTCAGTTGGGCATAGACTCAATAAGACTAATTAATGTTGGATAAGCACATGTTTGTGGTCTTCACTACCAATGTTTGTACTCTTCTCAAATCATGTCAACTCCTGATTTCTGGAGAATTCCTCATTGCTGATCACTTCAATCGCTGGTTCGCTCAGCCCAAATGGTGCCATGGAGATCTCTGGGATGAGCCCCCAACATTGCCATGGCGCGATAGGATGCCCGGAAAGAGTGAACATTTGATGTTTTTTGAATGTTTTTTTCCAAGGAATATAGTATCGATAATACAATATATAGACCTATACAATTCATATTGATATATAGACCTATATACATAGACCATTCATGTTTCTTGATATTTGTCATTTTCATATTTCACTATCTGTAGACCTACATGAAAATGACCAAGAAATATCAAGATATCAACAGAATTCCAACAAGAAACACCCATAAAATTCACCAACTCACCTGCTAGAGATGGTCCTCTGTTGGAAAGCCAGGGGGGTTCAGTCACCGGGGCAGAATGGGATGCTTTGATATTGGTTTAGTGAGCTTACCCTCTGGCCATCAAACATGCTGTGCTGGAAAATCTTCCATTTATAGATTATTTTCCAATGAAAACCTTCATTTACAGAGGAATTCCCAGCCAGCCAAGTGTGATTGCTGGATGGTAATGCTTGAAATCCCCAAAACCCTATTTTCTTTGGCATTCTTGATTTTGAACAAAGGAAAACGGTCAGTGAGGGGAACAAATTTTCGCTTCTTGCCGGATCTGAGACACTGAAAGACACTAAGTAGACATGATGATGTTTCCTAAAAAAGGGGTAGCCCCTTGGATCATGGAATGTCCATTTTCAACCATCCTTTAATAGGGATCCCCCCATTGTAGGAATTCTCCACATTTAATGAGCAACTTGGCCACATAGACTGGATATCTTGCTGCATCCCTAAACCACGGGCCAAGACGCCTCTGGCACTGGTGGCAAAGCCTCATCCTGCGCAGAGGCTTTGCACTTGCAGAAGCGTGCACAGCCAGAGCCCTAGAAACCAGTGGGAAAACTTGAGGAAAACCATTTAAAAAAAAACAATGTTACCAGTTATTGTTGTGGTTAAAAAATGTAAATGGGATTAAAATTATCATTCCATAAATGGAGTCAAATGGAGTTAGAATCTATAGCTGACTTATAACATCTTATAACTGGTAAGGATCACAACTGCAAGTTCAACCAACCAGGCTGTCAAAGTGTAACCTAGTAAGTAACTTAGTGGTTTGTGGATCCCATGTTGAACCTTTGGTGGGATAAACCATGATCAACCGATCATCATCCCACAAAAAGCCACGGATCTAAGTGGCTGCCAACAGTCGAAGGAATTTCTGGCCCAGGCCGGACTGATGATCCCGAAACCCGTCATAGGCAGCTGACGATGACATCCTGAACCACTAACCGTCCCAGACTACTTGGGAAGGTAACCCTCTCCAGGTTCTGCTTGAAGGCCAAACCAAGCGTCAAGCTCTGCAGATTGCTTGGGAAGGTCACACCCTCCAGGTTCTGATTAAAGTTTGTCCCAAACGTCAGGCTCTGCAGATTGCTTGGGAAGGTCACTCCCTGCAGGTCCTGGTTGAAGTTTCTCCCAAATGTCAAGCTCTGCAGAGTGCTTGGGAAGGTCACACTGTCCAGGTTCTGGTTGAAAGCAAAACCAAACGTCAAGCTCTGCAGAGTGCTTGGGAAGAACACACCCTCCAGGTTGCGGTTGAAGGCCAAACCAAGTGTCAGGCTCTGCAGATTGCTTGGAAAGGTCACACCCTCCAGGTTCTGGTTAAAGTTTGTCCTGCAGGTTCTGGTTGAAGCTTCCCCCAAACGTCAGACTCTGCAGATTTCTTGGAAATGTCACGCCCTGCAGGTTGTGGTTGAAAGCAAAACCAAACGCCAAGCTCTGCAGATTGCTTGGGAAGGTCACGCCCTCCAGGTTCTGGTTGAAGCCATCACCAAATGTCAAGCTCTGCAAATTGCTTAGGAAGTGCAAGCTGTTCAGGTTGAACTGATCACCAAACGTCAAGCTTTGTAGATCGCTTGGCAAGGTCACGCGCTTCAAGTTCAGGTTGAAGTTTCTCCCAAATGTCAAGCTCTGCAGAGTGCTTGGGAAGGTCACACTGTCCAGGTTCTGGTTGAAAGCAAAACCAAACGTCAAGGTCTGCAGGGTGCGTGGGAAGGTCACACCCTCCAGGTTTTGATTAAAGTTTGTCCCAAACGTTAGGCTCTGCAAAGTGCTTGGGAAGGTCGCACCCTCCAGGTTCTGATTAAAGTTTGTCCCAAACGTTAGGCTTTGAAGATTGCTTGGGAAGGTCACCCCCTGCAGGTTCTGATTGAAGGCTGTGCCAAACGTCAAGCTTTGTAGATTGTTTGGCAACGTCACGCACTTCAGTCTCTGGTTAAAGGCCGAACCAAATGACAAGCTCTGCAGATTGGTTGGGAAGTTCACACCCTCCAGTTTTTGGTTGAAGCCGTCGCCAAATGTCAAGTTCGGCATATTGCGTGGGAAGGTCATTCCTTTCAGCTTCTGGTTGAAGTTTCTCCCAAATGTCAAGCTCTGCAGAGTGCTTGGGAAGGTTACGCCCTCCAGGTTCTTGTCGAAGTAATCACCAAACGTCAAGCTCTGCAAAGTGCTTGGGAAGGTCACACCCTCCCCTGCAGGTTCTGGTTGAAGCTTCCCCCAAACGTCAGACTCTGCAGATTTCTTGGAAATGTCACGCCCTGCAGGTTGTGGTTGAAAGCAAAACCAAACGTCAAGCTCTGCAGAGTCTTTGGGAGGTTGCGCAAATGGTCACTGGTTGTGGCGCCCTTTATGCATGTCAACCCTTCCACTGCAAGTGGGTCTTCGCTTACCCTTCCTTGGACAAAGGACCATGCAGCACACAGATCCGTTGAGCAAAGGGTGTATGTCAACGTCGCTTCTGGGCCCACTATACCTTGCTCTTGCAAGGTCTTGTCCAACATCAACTGTGAAACGCCTTGATACAAAAGACATTTCGCACCGGGTCTGGATGGAAGCTTCTCTGCGACCATCTTTCGCACTTCCTGACCGGTGCAAACTGCAGGAAGCTTCTTTCGCATCAATTCTTCACCACCCAAGCCACAAACCCTGAGCTCCACCAGGTCAAGTTGAGGCAGTTGGTCCCCCTGGGCTGAAACATCAGGGCATACATAACCAAGGCTGTCGGCCGACATTGCAAGGCTGGCCAGGCGAGTATGGAAGTGGTGGAAGCCGCGCAAGCATCTGCTTATGGATTCCTATATAATCCTGTATATATATATATAATATGATATGTATTTATGTATATATATATATATATATATGTGGGGACTCGAAGAGGTTCCCAACCGGACATGCAGGTTGAAGAAAAGGATGTGACCTTCTGAGTAAATTCAGCACAATTTGGATGGAGCTTTTCACCTTTCTCCGAAAAAGAGTGGAGATGATGTGGACGATTTTCTGTCAAGGAACTAGAAACCTGGCCAGAAACAATGACTCTTCGTTCAATGGCTGACCTCATTTGTAGATGAATGGTTTACCCAAATGATCCCGTTGGTTATATCCGATTTTTGATTGGCAGTTCCCCCCAATAGTTCCCATTGGTTACTGTGGTAATTGCCCATTACCAATCGGCTTCGTGCCAGTTTTCCCGTACATCCACGTTTTTGTTGAAGAAATCTCCATCGTTCTTCCTTAAATCACCGGTTTGGCATGGCTCTATGTTTTTTTCATGTTTTTTCCATGTTGATGGCGTTCTATTTCTGAACCCGAATTCTCATGAATTCTCTATATACTATAAGAATCTAGAAGATGACAGATAACATTAGTCGCAGTTTTGGCGTTGGGGAAATCTGCATTTTGGATACCCTCTGGTAATTTCACATAGCGATATTAGCTATGGACATTCTATGCACAATCACCATGTTTGAGTTCGGAAAATCGTCATAAATCATCATAAATCATCATAAATCATCTTAAAATGAGTTACTTCCCATCACCAAAATATCAAAATCATCTGTAAATCATCCACAAATCATCCATAAATCATCGGTTATTTCCCATGGATGTGAAAATTCGAGGCGAAATCCCCCTCATTTTGTTTTCCTCCACCCGGAGCGGGGTTCCCCCCGTTGTCCTCCCACTCCGTGGCAACCGTCTCCGGCACCAGTTCGGCCACCAGGCGCCGCTCCCGGTGCTCGGACTGGGCGATCCCCATCGTGGTGATATGTTGAACTCATATGGCTATTGAAAATGGCCATTTAAGGTTCATTGACCTATTAACAATGGTGAATTTCCATAGTTTGTTAGAATCACTGGATTGGTTCAAGGGAACATTTACAGGAAAACCCCCATATTCAATGGGAAAATCCATGGTTTCCTAGAGTTTCTGACCATTTCCCAGTCACGTGGCGACTTGGTCGGTCCGTTTCCACCGCCATTTGCCCTGCCTCCACCGAGTGCCAGGTGCCGGCCACTTGCCTGAGCCCCGGTGGTGATGACAATTTCTGACGCGGAAAAGAGCCATGGAAAATGGTGGTTTCACATGGTTTAAACAAGTTTAAACCAACAACTGGGATTTGTGGCTGATAACTGGAGGGTTTTTCACATGGTTCAACCAACAAGAACTGAGATTTTGGAGGTGGTTTGATTGATGACGAAGTTGGTTGAAATAGCTCACTTGCCCTAAGCTGCCAGTCACCTCCGAGATAGGTCACTGTGGGATAATTTAGCCTTCTCATTTGGGGTTGGTTACGTAGCTAGCACACAAGTAGAAGATGAGGGACATATTAGAGGATCCTAAATTCACCCCAATTTGTGCTGTGTGTTCCGCCATGTTCCGTCCTTTTCATGGATGCAATTTTAGTTCACCGAGAGCATTTTCCAGGGGACATCCAAACGAAGAAGCCACGATCCACCGTCCAATCTTTTGGTCGTTTTCCCACACTCACACAGACACACACACACACAGTCAGTTCACACACACACCCACACACACACACACACCACGGGATCAAACCACTAATCAACAGGGACAAGCAAGCAACCATGTACCTATTTTCCAGGGCAACAAAGGCTTGGGATACTGCACAAGGATCGCCAGTAAATACCCATTAAAAAGTCAAACCTATAAATCACCAGAAAAATGGCTTAAGAATACATCCCCATGAAATCGTCCTAAAATTGGTCATTCTCCATGAAAAAACCGGGGAACTCCCGCCCCCATGGCGCGCCTGCCAGGAACCTTGGCCTCGAAGGCGGCAAAGAGTTCAGCTGCAAAGTCCCTCAGGTCGTTTCCCGAGTCGTGTGCTTCGCGGGATTTGTGGGCTACAAGGTGGGACCCCCAACAGTTTTGTTTGTTGCTTTATAAATCCCAAGAACTTAGTTGCAAGTTATAAGTATCAGAAACCATAGTTAACCATAGTTATTGGAGTTATAAACCAACTTAGCTATCGTTTGGGGGTCCCACTTTGTAGATTTGATGATCCATAGATGGGCGTTGGAAATACAATGGGGTACCCCTATTAATTGATGGTTTAGAATTTAGAATGCAAAATCGTATTAAAATGCAAGTTCCATATGTGATGTTCCATACATAGTCAAATGAACACTGTTCAAAACCCCAGTTGGTTGATGAGAAGTTCGGGGATTTTACTACCCTTTCAGAATGGGGATTACAATAATCCAATAGGGGAAATCCTACGAACCAACCAGGATTCCAACACTCCTCAAATAGGTAAATGTTATCGATATCGATGGGTTATCTTTAAAAATGATGATGGGTTATCTATATTTGATGGGTCAATATGAGTCATCTAAGATAATTAGTCAGTACATCTATAGATGAACTATGTATTATTTGTGGGTTATAGATAACTATGGCATCTGCTATCGTTTCTCTATTCATCAAGTATCCTGTGGTTTCATCTATAGTTGTTTTCGATTATCTATATATGTATCATATCATATGGTTTCTCTCTATATGATATGTATATATGGTTTGTATCACAGGGTTTTTCTATGGTTGTTCACTATCTATAGACTAAACCACGGTTTGTCTGTGTGTGTCTGGTAATCTATAGAATAACTATGCTTTGTCTATGGTTTATCATTATCTTCCGGGGTCGTCAAAATAGAACAAGCCATTTATAATATCAAATTTGGCGTATCATGGGACTGGGGTCACTTGCGCACCTGGATTTGGGGTCACTTCGGCGCCCAACCAAAATGAATCACACTCGCACCCAGATTTTGGCTCACTCGCACACCTAAGTACAGGACACAGAGTGGTATTCAATTGGGGTACAGGGGACACGGGACTCGGGGACAGGGAACTGGGGGACACGCGGAGCGGGGACAACAACTTCTACAGTTACACAAACCACACCCTTTGAGGGTTTCAAGTTAGAGGGCATGGGAAAATGGGACAGGGGATGGGGAGACACGGGACATGGTGAGGGGGACATGGGGACAGGTCAGCCCTGGGCACTGGGCCCTGGGTCTTGCTAAGACGCCATGACAATGTCCAACTACAGCGGCTCTCAGCACGCTTTATCTCTGCTTGGCCCATGCTACCAAGGGGAAAAGCATTCACAAAAAAACTGCAAGAAAGGGCAAGTGACATACAATCTGCTTGGGCTATGCTTTTAAGTCATGCACAATCCGCTTGGGTTTTGCGTTCAAGTCTTGAGCCACGGAGTTTTTCCTTTCCATGAAATGAAAAACAAAGTCATGGGACATGGGGACAGGTGGGATGGGCAGAGGCGCCCCCAGACACGGATACACCTAGCAACATAAGACAACCAGACACATGTAATGCCAATTGGGATGACAACAAATGCCCAAGGCACAGCGAAATGAAGGTAATGCTTCCGGATCAGACGAGTTGCCTGAAGTTCTGGTGGCTCAAGGTGCTTCAAGCAGAAGAAGGTGCTCAAGTCAAGGTGCTCAAGGTGACTCTCGTGCACCAGAAGCAGCCAGGCATGTGACGGGCGGCGTGAGCCAGGCTACCGGCCCTCCCAGTTGTCCCCGAAAGGCTTACACCGCCGTGTTGTGGAGAAAATATGCGTGGGTTCGTTGGCAAATAATATATAGTTAGTTGTTGCATGTTGTTGCTGAGAAAACCTTCATCGTCAGCCACTTCCTCAAATCCCATGTGCACAGCATATACATATATTTATTGTAGATTATCCTTCCACCTTTTCGTAAAGCCAATAAGAACCCCAATGATTGAAGTTTAAAGCCATTGAGCCTGTAATTCCCTCATCTTCCAGCTACCTGTCAGATAAGTAAGCAATCCCACTATCAGAAGGCCAAATTATACACTGTTAACTTATCTCAGAGGTACAAGCAACCGGAAGATTAAGCCTGATTCGCTATGTCTGTTTTTTCAATCAACTTAGTCAACAAAATTCACCTGTAAATCCCAGTCTTCATGGCTTATAACTATCATATATACCATTGTTTCGTGTTACCATACCTTTTTTCTTTGGTTCAACCCATACCATTCCCAAATCACTTGCCGGCGAAGCCACACGTCCTTCACCGCATCCGGATCCGTCCCAACTTCGGCGAAGGGATCGAATTCGGAGAGGAAGGCGACCTGGCGACGAAAAGCGTTGCGACACCACACCTTTTTGGCCGCCACAGTGATGGGAAAACCATGGGAAAACCATGGGAATATGGTGATTCAACTACCAATAATGGGGATTTAATGGGATTTAAAGTCCTTTGTCAGTTTTTGTTATAAATGGGGTTTATCATTCCAGAAATGGAATCATAATTGGCTTATAACTTATAACTGGTATTAATAACGGCCATAACCTCAAGGAAAGAATGGTGATAAGACTGGTAAAACTAGCAATTTCAAGAGGATTTCATGGGGATATCATAGGGGATTTATTGGTATATATGCATGTGATATATAGTGGGATGTGCCTCCCACTTTGTGTGTGGTTGATTGTCAGAAGATGACCCAGTTAAATATAGGGTATACCCGGTTGTTTTTGGGTCATAACACACTTGCTGTCCCATGGTCAAGTTACATGGGATAGCCATGGGGAATGGTCATCCAGAAAAGGATATCATAATATAAAATTCTCAAAAAAAACAAATGGTATGACCATACCCCAATATACAATCCTACTGTTGACACCATGGCATATTTGTAATACAGTAGCCATTTTGGTGTGAAATTATACAACAAATAAATGGCTAATGTTGGAATATGTTGTGAATGTTCCCTGGGGTAAAGTGACACATATAGATGTGAAAACTTCATGAAAATCCATGGTTTCGCCGCAAAAATAATCTGCAAAGGAGGCTAATAATTTCTAAGTGTAGTGTAGGTCAGAGACAGATTGCAACATCCCTAAATTGTTCGCTGGTTAGTAGGTGCTTTCTAGCTTACGGATTGTGAGAACCCCCCATGTAATGGGTGGTATGAACCCCTATAGTCATCAACCACTTGTTTTTTTTGACACAGCTCAAATGGCCTTTGAAATCATTGGACTATTCTTAGGGGAATCATGTGATGTGAAGAATGTAATGTGAATGATGATGGAAATATGTTTCCCTACCACCAATTATCAACAACATATGGTAACAACACCAAGATACCAAGCCTTTTTCCTGGGGATATAAATATACGTTTTCCGCTATGTATTATTATACCAATGAATTGATGATAGGCATTATCGAACGACGACACTTCCATGGCTTCATTAACGGGGCAATTGTAACTGGGAATCGGGCGGTTTTTCCCAGTTGAAGCCCTCATCTTTCATGTTTGCCCCTGGGTGACCCTCGTGAGCGTCTTGGAGTTTGCCGGAGAATTGGGGATGATATCGCCGCAAGTTTACGGCCATCAAATGAAAACTAGGGAAACTAGCGAATTTTAGCATGACAATTGGAGGTCCCCTATTTTCAGACAACCCCATATCTATATATCTGCAGTTGGGTGGCTGTAAAAAAAACATTCACAGTATAGCTGGGGGGCCATATTTCGGAAAGGTGCAGCAACAGTCATGAGGTCATTCGCCATTCGCAACTCGATTGAAAATGATGATTGTGGCTTGCAAGATTTACGGAACCCCAATATCATCATCTCGATATCTCAATTATTTCATATTATTTCAATATCTCAATATCCACGTATGTCCCATGGGATAACCATCATTCGTATGGTCACCCCACCAGTGGATAGCGAATCCAGTGTTGCCAGGCCATCAGAAATCCTGAAACAAGGAATGGACCACAAGTATGTCCATAGTTTATTGATCCCATTGGATATACCCTCTGGTAAACTAACATAGCTATTGAAAATGGCTATTTATGGTTGATTTACCTACTAAAAATAGTGATTTTCCATAGTTATATTAGTTTACAAGAGGATAGATTTTGTAACAGCCATGCTTTCCTTCCCCGCAACGCGCCTGGTCCGGCTCTGCCGTGGCCCGGCCCTCTGCGGTCTCCAGCGCCACGATTTCATCGCCTCCAGGAAACCCATGACGGAACACCAGACGGGAAGTGGGGATTTCAGCTCGAAAACCATAGGAAAACCATAGGAAAACCGCAGGAAGATGGTGATTTCACCAGGAAAACCATAGGAAAACCATAGGAAAACCATAGGAAAACCATAGGAAAACCATAGGAAAACCATAGGAAAACCAGGAAAACCATAGGAAAACCATAGGAAAATGATGGATTTGACCAAGAAAAATGCAATTGAATGGGATTTAAAACTGATGTATGACATCTAAGTTGCTGCAAACTTAGTCCAGTTTGAGATAGTTTGAGTATTTTCATGGCAGATGTGTGACTGGTAGATATATCGAACTCGTTTTCATGGTGAGCATCAACCAGTGACGTGACGACATGAGGTCGTGATAAAATTCATTGCCATGGTCATGAGATGTCATGAGTCAGTTGAAGTGATAATTTACCAAGTTATGTAACACAATTATTGGTAAATCTTGGTAAAATGATGTAAAATGTTGATGTGTCTGAAGCTATTGATGAAGTGTCATGCTCACTAAATTGTGGTATGTTCATATCTGTGTACTCACTAATCCAAGCCATGGGATTCAGCAACCATGCCATGTAGTATATACATCTATAATATGTATATATATATAACCCTGTGGTTATTTAACATAGCCATGGAATAGCTGGCTAATTTCGGATGATTTTCCCAGCTAGAAACCTCCATTCTAGGGGATCTTCCATGGCTAGGGGAAAGAACCAGAGGGTATATAACATATTGTATGATGCTTCTCTCCAACAATTGTATTCAAATTCCTTGAGCAACCAATCCCAATGACTCCTGGTATTTGACCATATGAAAACATTCGCCAAACAATCCAAGATCATCCAAGGCTTTGATAGTCAGGCAGATTTTTCTCCCACTATTGAAGGTGACCAACTCCAAGAGTTCTCTCATGGTAGACCCAGGCCCAGCGGCAAGGGCCCCAGGGTTGACACAAGCTGGACCGTGTTTTTTCATGGGGATACTGAGCATTGAGAATTCATCCAATCTTGGAAAAATCAGGGGGGTCTGCCTATTTTCGGACAAACATTCAAATTTTCTCAAGATTCATAATGGTCTTTCATTCCATCCAAAGAACTTTTTCCATAAAACACAATGTTCCCCTCGAACTTCTAGGTCTGTCCTTTGGGCCCGGCCCCAGGTCCCGATTTCACCCGTCACCGCACCTAGACGTTTGGCGGAGTTCACTCGACCCACCTCCGGCGAGCCTGGGAACACAGTCAGCCCTTTGGATTTATTTGGGACTTCCATGGTGAAGAAATCTACTTCCACATGGGATTCTCAAGTGGTTGCAGCATCAAACATGGGGGATCCAACATGATCTAATCTGTGATTTTTTCATGACCAAATATGATGATCAATGGGTTGCTTGAGGGAGCATCTACAATAACTCCACTAATGGGGGACTTGCCATCACCAGAAATATTCATGGCCGAACATGGGCTATCCAATTCCAAGCAATTCCAAGCATAACTTTTCCTATCTTTCAGACAATGTTCCGTTGATCGCGCCATTCTTGGACAGAGCCACAATTCAGGTGAATTTTAATCAAAAGCACCGACCAGTCCCCAGGCTCAGGACATGACAACATCCCGGCCGTTTTGGACTTCGTAGCCAGGTCTTCAGTCAATTCTCAGTCCACTGTGTGGACTGGGCTGCAAGCTGAGCTGAGCTGCTGGTGTGTGGTCTGCTGTGTCATCCATGTCCAATTATTGTAGTGCACCTCGGCTCTGAAGGTCAGTGTAAGCTCCTCGTTTGAAGCCAACACCGTCTCAGGCTTCGCAGACTCGGAGACGGATCCAGCGGAAGATCTCAGCGCGCTGAACTAAGGCCCACTCTCTTCGAAACTGCCCACCCAGCCAGCTGAAATAAGGCCATTTGGGGATGAGTCCCTGAATCCAAACAGTCATTCCAGTGACGGAAAACAGTGAGGTCATCATAATTCATCCAAATATCGTATTACATGGAAAAAAAACAGTGACGTCATGATAATCATTCCACATCATATGCAGCATTGGTCCGCCCAATCCATGCAGGTGCTGTTTTCTGGATGGTTGCGAAATCCTGCACCAGTTGGTAACCACAGGGTAACTATGAAACACTGCTAATAATGGGATTACAATGGGAGAAACCATCCACCAACTGGTGCAGGATTTCGAAACCATCCACAGTAGGAATCAACGGCCCCCCACTTTAAAGTCTCACCCAGGAATTTAGCCATCTAAAGCAGACTCCCAATGAACAGGCTGTGTCTGTGAAAATGGGGTATACACAAAAAAAAATAGCGACTGATACATGGTAGTAGTATGACTATCAACCATTGGTTTTGGGGTACAGACATTTTCAGACAAACCCACATCAAAACTGCTGGAGTTGTTTTTTGTCCATCTCTCAATTCTTATGGTCCTATGGCCTCATTGGTTGGGTTTTGACCCCTATTTAACCCACATCAATGGTAAAGAATCCCAATGAACCCCCAAAGGGAAGATCCCAAGCTCCGCCTGGTGAGGGTGGCGTGTCTGCCGTGTCCGCGAAGCGTGGCGTGGTCCCAGCTGGCGAAGAGTGAGGAAAGCCGGGGTTGAACCAAAGGCAAAAAGTAGAAAGTCAGCAGGAAACATGGGAATAAATATACATGAAAATCTACGGAATCTACGTGTTGTGTTTACTTATCTATGTGTATATATATATACATGTATACACATATACTATCATTTTTGGACAAATTTGACCAGCAAGAACATAAGATAGGGACCATCAGAAATTGCAATTTCAACATTGATAAGAATAGGAACGTAACCGGCAAAAGGGAATTCAAGCAGCAGAGTGGGAGATGCCTGACCCACCAATCAAAACTGAACGTCATCCACTAACGAGAATTAACTATACCCTCTGGTGTCATCAAACGTGGCAAGCTGGGAAATCCCCGAACTAAATCCATGTTTTAATGGGAAAATCATCGAACTAAATAGTGGATTTTCCATTGCCATGATTGATTACCAGAGGGTAAGTGACCCGATTGTGTAGACTGAGGGCCTGCGGCATTCTGAGCCCTGTGATGTTTCATGGAAGCACCTTCGAATGGTCCAATTTTTCACCACATTTTCAAGTCATCCTCCAAAGCAGTGTTGGAGTCATCATGTTTGTTTGAAAACAGGGTACAAGGTATGAGAAGTGGGAGAAAATCATCATTGGATCATGGGTTTCTGTGACTATCTCCAGGTGGTTTCTTCTGTGCCCCAATTTGCCCACACAATGTGGGAGTGGCTCATGTACCTCCAAACTGGAGTGCTTGATACGCAACAAAGGAGCTGGGGCACCAATCATTGTGGGTTGCAATAGCCACGTAATAATGCCTGTATTTGAGTGCCGAAATTGCGTGGGCCACAACAAGTTGGATACATCCCAGCTTGCTGTTGCTTCGTTGGTCAAGTAGCATAGTTAAAAGAAGCATCTTCAATGTGCAACCTCACCATTCTCAACACCCACAACCTGCGTTGGTTCTTTGGTACTAAACACTAACAGATCCAGCATCCCAACTTGTGAGCACCACATGATTGCTAACTTGGAAGTAGAGTTCCAACTGTAAGTCGTTATGTAACATTGTATAACCATGGTTATAGGGATTATATCCCAACTTCTGGATACTTCTGGGGGTTATTTCCTCGTGGTTATAGCCATGAAAGTCACCTGAAAGGTGCCTAGTTGCGTACCCTGAAGTGCCCGGCCTGGAGATGAGCTGGGCCGGGTGCCCTTCACCTCCTGGATGCTCAGAATCTTCGGTACAGCCTGACAAAACGGCTCCAGGCTCCAGCGGCTTCAGGCTCCAAACACCGCAGCTACGTTTGGGTGGTAAATTGGGGTAAATGTCGAGAGGTAAAATGACTCATTTACCCCCCATTTGGCGATCATTTGGAGCGTAGAAACCCTGACTTATGGCATTGTCTATGTTGGTTTCCACAATCTTGAAAAAACATGGTGAGAATCAAAAAAGAAAACGTGCGGGGCAAAAACACGTTCCCCAGTCAGGTTACCCAGAACATTTCAATGATTTTCAATGAACATGGCGGGCTCTTTGGTAAATCCCTATTTTTATGAAATTCCCATCTTGGTTGAAATCCAGAAGTCAAGTCTTAGCAGTTTGAAAAGCCGGGGCGTTGGTTGATGCTTAGTTCGGGTGGCTGTGCTACATTGGATATGATCCCAAATCATGAACTGGAAATCCCGAAAAATAACAACCCATTTTGTAGCCAGCAGACTGATTTCCAATCAAGGCTTCCCAGTTTTCAGATCCATAGGGACTGGTGAACTCTACTTGAAATGCCCCATGCGTCACATCCCCAGGTATATCATGGTATATCATGACACATTTCTGATGGAATCCTTGGTTACAAAAGGTCGCCCCGTGCCTCCAATGAGGCCAGAGCTGTGGAAGGTCTCTCCATGACATCCATGGCCAACTCCGAGGGTGGACAACTGAAGCTATGTTGAAGCTATGTTGCGCAAAATGAAATGACAAAGAAGTCTAATGTTTGCAAAGTAACAATAATACATCCATGTCTTGAAGATTTATACCACCCATAGACATGGTAGTTTTGGGGATGGTGCTGGTGGATCCTATTGCTTCACTAACATTAGATAGTTTACACACTTTTTGTCATGTTTTTGTCATGTCTTTGTCATGTTTGTGACAGTGTTTGTTCACGGTTGTTCACTGGGAATCATCCTCAGCCGCAGGTTTTGTTGAGACAGGCTGGTGCTTCTTCTATCTTCATTGTTTCAATAGGCGCAGAAAGGCCAAAGTTGCCAATCTGCCTGAAAGTATCTCAAAGCAGTCAAATCTGGCTAAATCATAATTTGCCTAGTTCGGCTTGAAATGCAGATACAGATCATTAGTTAACGTTTACCATCTGGTTATTTAACATAGCCATGGAATAGCTGGCTAATTTCGGATGATTTTCCCAGCTACGAACCTCCATTTATAGTGGATTTTCCATGGCTATGTTCAATAACCAGAGGGTAACTAGTCATCCTTTACAGAATGTCTTGGACTCGCGTTTGACCCTGCGGATGTCTCCCATTTTCTCACCCTAAGCTGGAGCCATTGGCCACGAGACGCCAGGTCTTCAGCTCGGTCCCAGCCAGGCCTATGTGTTTTGAAAGAAAACAGAAAACATCATGCACTTGATGTCTAACAACAACTACAGTACATGAGGCAAGGCAATTTCTATATATATATATATATACATATTATTATTCATTTATTATATCAATTTTCAAAGACCATCAGACGATCTTCAAAATTTGAAAAAATCAGTTAAGATGATCTTTGCGATCTTAAAGGGTAATAGTTGGGATGAACAGGAAAGGGAAGCCGCCTCGAAAGGCTGCACGTGTGGATAGAAAAGATTCAACATCCAGAGCTACTCAGTGGCTCATCTCACTCTGTAAAATGGTTGTGTATAAATTATACTATATATGTATAACATGATATAAATTGATATAATACATCCTTGGTTTTATTGGGATCAATGGGGTTAATCCACTTACATCTTATAACTGGGATTGTAGGATGAACCACCAAGTATATGGACCTTGGAGCGGCAGTGATGATCCAGGCAGTTGCAACCCCCAGGTGGCCAGAGAATGCCATAGACAATCCACACTGTCTTGGGCGTTGGGAGTACAGGATTCTCTATGATTATAGACAATAGTTCTAGAATAGTTGTTGACATCATAGTATTCTTACCTTTTAAAATGATGTGCAATGTCTAGAACTTTTGCAATTGATCCGCAAGATCAAATCTTTGTTGGGGAAAAACTCTCTGTCTCCACGTTGTGCATGTCCCAAGTCTCTCATCCTATCCCAGCAGAACTACCGCAGGGGGGTGCACCCGGAAGCTTCAGGGGACGTCCGGTCATGGCGGCATCTGCTGCAGGTTTGCTGCGCAAAGGAGTTGAAGTCAGCTGAGGATGGCCAAAGATGTATGGCGAAGCTTGGGGACCTCCCAAAAAAGTTGCATTATATTTTTATATAAAGCCATTTAATGGGGATAATTTTTGGATTAACCAACGGATTTAGAGGTACCATATTTTCAGCCAAACCCTTTTTCCAGACTGTGGTTTCATGTTTTCAAAATATGGTGGAAAATGGACCTCCTTTCCATTTGCCATCTACGACCTGCCGGAGGCTGAGGATATCATCGCATTTCTGGAGAAATCTCCTGATGGATCAGGTTCATCATGGAGACTGAAGCCTTGAGTTTGAGCTTGCTATCCAGCCTGGCTCGCCCGGTTTCCCTTTTTCAATCTTCTCAGCTTGCTTTGTGAGAATCCTCTGAGCCAATGGGAACCGGTCATACATGGAAAACGTGAAAGAACTTGGGGAAAGCCAATTTGAATGGGTAGTTTATGAGGTTTGTAATCCACGAACGTGAAATCATGATGAAGGGTTGCATAGTATGATACACATTACACTAAAATGGTCTGTTTGTCGCACTGCTTGGCAAATGCAGGTCACATCAAACACAGTAAAATCAATCGCCCAAAAATAGACTGAAAAGGATTGAAAAGGTCTATAGGTGAAAGCCCCAATCATCAAATTGTTCTGAAAATGAAGCACTTTAATTGGATCAAATAAACCTTATCCATCAAGTCAGGATGTTTGAACTTGGCCTTGGAGGATTTCAACAGTGACCATCAAACAACTCTTTTCGCCCTCAAAAACTTATGGAACTGTAGCGTAGCAGGCGCAAAAGTAACCTTCATGCTCTTGAGGTGTTAAGGGAAAAAAACAATGCTGCTAGATTTACCCTCTTGGTGAACTAACATAGCTATTGAAAATGACCATTTATAGTGGATTTTCCCATGAAAAATGGTGATTTTCCATAGTTATGTTAGTTTACCAGAGGGTAAGTCTATTATTGGGTTTACTACACTAAGTACAAAACACTTCATGGTTCCCCCCTATGCTTCCAACCTGGATGTGATGATGTGACTACATGGTTTCCCGCCTGGACGAAGGGAAAGACTGTAAGTCTGCAAGCTGGGGCTTTGAAAGGATAGCTAAATAGTGTGTATATAACTTAATTTACTAGGGTTAATGGGGAACATAACTATGACTCAAACACTCTGTGGTTCTACCCTGACACCTTCTGACGGCCACTACTAAGCTAGTAGAAGCTGCTTCCTGCGGTCAGCCCACCAGTAGTAGAAGACAAAATGAAAACATCAGCGGACTATTGGGGACCTAATCTCCGGCAAATACAACTGAAAGTGATGTGAACGCGATTTTCAAAACAGAAAATCAATCCCAACCCCTGTATCGTTCATGGGGTGTACAAACCAACAAACATCACTGGGGGCCCCCCTTGCCATGTCGCCGGTTTTTTTACCCAGGTTTTCGCGTCCGCAGTCCGCAGGTCAAGATTCCAGCCGCCTAGCAGGAAGCCGTCTGCTGTTTGAAAAATAGATATGAATGGGATATACTGTACCCAACATGATTAGAGATTTGATATTTGGGTGTGTCTGAAAATGAGGTATGCCTCCAACAAATTGATTTGGGGGTATCCTGCTTTCAGACAAACCCATCTGAAAGGTGGCTCAAGGTATGAGAAAGCAATAAAGAGATTGCAAAGGTGAAATTGACCTTTTTCGTTGCGATAAATCCTCCAAGATGATGGTCATAATGACCCCATAAACTCCTATGAAGTAGCCATATGTTTGAGTCATCTGTCACAGGGTTGCTACGCACCCATGTACGCGTGTCATTGCATGTGTCGCAGGTGGCAAATGTACAATTTTCTTCAAGAGAAGTTCTGATCTGTCTACTTGTCGACAAAAACTGGGAACTTGATCATAAAGCTCTTTTAAAAGTCAAACAGCAGTTGAGAAGCACATGCATTTTGGCAGTAAGTATCTACTGAATCTACTATATAAATCTGCATGTTTCCCGCTTCTTAAACTCAAGTTCACTCAAATGACTTTGTCGTCACAACCCTTGCACGGCCCCTGACTTTCATTTTAAACGCTGAAGCTCGACGGTTGGCAAAGGGCCAAGGCCTCGTTCCATTNCTCAAATGACTTTGTCGTCACAACCCTTGCACGGCCCCTGACTTTCATTTTAAACGCTGAAGCTCGACGGTTGGCAAAGGGCCAAGGCCTCGTTCCATTTGTAGGAAGAGTAACGGCCAACTTGAAAGTGCCCAATGCAACCAGCATAAAATGTCACAGGAGATCGCATGGCCTCTGACTCAACTGAAGCATATTCAAACCGCCTTAAACCTTACAAT
>BGPT01001738.1:92671-135774 GCA_003297045.1 Symbiodinium sp. clade C Y103 | reverse complement strand
CCTGACCTGCGCGTAGGTTGCACCGAAAAATGCATTTTGACTTTAAAACCCACTGTGCCCTAAAAAATCCAAAATCCCAAGACCTCGTGAAATTTAACAATATATGTCTATATATATATATATTTATACAGTAATTACAGAACAAACAGTGCCTTGGCACATTGCCTTGACCATCCATCCTCCATTCTGAGGATCTGACCCATGTCGCAACAGCTTGGCGTAACGTTGTAACGCTTTTGGAAAACTCACTGGGATATAATGGGTACAATAATGTACAATTGGAAACACACTGATTCACTTCACATGGAGTCACATATATGTTTTTTGAAACTTCTTTCATCTTCTGTCCATATTGATGTAAGATTATCATAGATTCAGATTGTCTTTGCATATATCTTTCGTGGTCTTCAACCATTTCGAACTTGACAGCATGGTAGATGATGGTAAATGATGGTAGATGATCCTGGGCCCACAGATTTTGTCACATGCATTCAACTTTTGCACAGAAATCCTGCATTTCTGTAGAACTCGTGTTGTTTGGACCCAAACGCAGCTTGGAGTCATGATGGAGGGTCCCTGGCAGAGGCCTTGCCCGAAACTGGCTGGAGATTGATGACAACCTACCTGACTTGAACAGTTGGGTCCGGACAAAGAACAACAAAAACTCACAAGAAGGGCACGTTTTGAAAAAAAACAACCTTGGCAATCGCGTGTCGAGCTTTTCGTTCGCGGTGCTCAGCAAACGTGTGCTGCTGAACAAAAAGATCTAAGACATCCTAAGACTACATTGTGCGATGAAGCATCTCATGATCTTGTCACAACAAATTCATCACTGCGAGTCATCACGTACCTGTACGCACCGTAAACAAACCACTGGAATCCAATGGATAGATTTAGAATTGACATGTGTCAACAGAGACTCCTAGAGGTCACATTTCGTTTCTCCATCGCCACTGAATATTCTCATTTGTCGAAGTTCGGCTCATGCTGGGACGCCTCGAATCAAGCAGCAAGTAAGTCATGCAGGGTTTCACTCTACAGCAATGAAACATCGTACCTGTGGTGGCTCTGGTGGAAATCACTCATTTGCTGTCAGTAATTACCCTCTGGCTATTCAACATAGCCATAGAGACTCCACTATAAATGGAGGTTTTAATGGGAAAATCATCCAAAATTAGCCATTTTCCATGGCTATGTTAAATAACCAGAGGGTACATGATATATGAAATTGTATGGATCTGTATGGATTCCTTCATTCGCCCACTGTTACACCTTCCGTCCTCTTTCACATGGATTGCAAAAGAGCGGTGAGTCTCCTGGATTGTTTGGTGCCTATATCCTCATGGTTGGTGCTGTTGGTCAATTCCACGTATGGAGATTCTGCAGAAAATGGGGTAAAATTGCCCAATTTCGTGGGTGATTACCATGTTTACCCCATTCAAACCGCCGGTTTTAGGTATATCTGCCTCGATTTTCGAACAAACCCATGGTTGAGGATGGTGCTGGATGCACTGCAAAAGGGTCGTAAGATAGTGAGATGACTGAAAAATAGAGGGATTGGTGGATGATTTTGATTGGTTTTATGGATTTTCTATGATTTTATGCGATTTTTATATTTGATTTTATTTCTGTGCGTTTCTTCAGGTTTTGAGTCAGAAAGTGTCATTTGGATTAGTGGATGATGTGAACTTTGGAGTCTGGGTGTTACCAAATCTATTAAACTATGCATCATAAAATGTATATATATATATATATCAATACAAAACTGTTCAAGACTTTTCGACTCCGACATGGAACTACAATCGATGACAAGTGACTCAGGCTTTTCCCAAAGAATCAGCACTCCAGGACGGAGGCGTGTTTTCTTTTGGCAGGCGCGGATGGCGGCTACCTTTTGGCTCGTTCAACTCGGGGCCCTGGCAGGTCAGCTGGGTTTTTTGAAGACTTTTTGAAGGTCAAACGTTGATTGCAATTGGTGGCTTGAACATGGAGATTTCCTAAAATGGGGGTACCCATGGGTACCTGCAACTCATCCATTTCAATACGATTTTCCATTGAAAACCATCCATTTTGGGATACCCCCCATTTTAGGAAACCTCCAAATGGAACCAGAGCCATTAGGTATGGGTCAAAATTGGGCATCCAATATCTATAGATGATTAGAGACGGTTAATACTACAAATAGACCCATACTCATACCTAATTGGTGGTTAGAAAGAAAACTAAAAAATCAAATGAGTCATTTGAGACTTCAGAGAGTTGAAGAGGCAAAACTTGAATAAAGAAACCCACATCGAAAGCATGAAGATCAACTCTGAGTGTTCACTCCCATCATCTCTCATGCAGCTTTTTGCATCTGCATACACAATCTCACTGGATTGGTTAATGGGAAAATTTACAGGAAAACCCTATATTTCTTGGGAACATCCATGGTTTCCTGTAGATTTTCCCTTAAACCAATCCAACGACAATCCACCTCTGTCCACATGACACCGACCGTCACCGACCTGTACCAGGGTCGGCACTGATTGCGTTTTGACCAAGGAGCTCCTTCCAAAGCCACGCCACGGGTGACTCTTGTGCGTCCCATGGTGCTATGGTTGGGGATTGTCAAGTAACAGGGATGTCAAGTATGCAAGTTGTATCGACTTAAATTGTAACATATAATAGTATAGAACATTCATAGAACACACATATATATATATATGTATATACTTGGATATTTCGATATATCATTGTACTATACATAATATTCAACAATACATATCAAGTACAAATATCGCTTGGGAAGCCCAGGCTTCAAAATTTGCTCGACAACGACAAGTGAAAAATCCCAGCTACGGCTCCTGGCACGCTCGCCCTGTCCAAATGGGTTGGGACGAGAGTGGTGTAACACCCTACAAGGATGGACCTTTTTTGGTTATCTGCATAGAAGAAAAATCAATGTAGAAAGAATATGTGTAAAAGTGCATGTATATATATATATATGTTTATTTATCTATATATATATATGTATGTGTAACATGTACATGTATATTATATAATGTACATGTGTGTTTCCATATATCTGCATATATATATATATAGATACATACGCCTTGACATGTATATGTATCTCCAGTCATATGTATGTTTTTATGCATGCATGTATGTATGCATGCATACACATATGATAACATACATCAATGTATATAATATATTTTTTTTACTTGCCTATATGTGCTTACATGTATATGATGTAGCCGAGGTATGTATTTCTCTACTGTACATCCAGCAATATCTTTTTTAAATATCCGTCGGTCTGTCGGTCTGTCTGTCTGTCTGTCTGTCCGTCTGTCTACAATATGTGTTTGTCACTTTACTAGACCCATAACTGGGGTTAACTTGGACTTCACACCGTTGTGTTTTTAATTTACAGCATTATTGGTCAGTAGTAAGGACCCACGTAGAAATATTCTGCAGGACTTTAAATGGAGTAGCCTGGCCTTCTCTTGGCATTGTTTGGCCATATCCACCGAGAAAGCAAAGTTCACACATTGGTTGGTATCTGAATATCAAGCTTCATCAAACCACTCACAGTTGTTGCTTTTCCAAACAGTTGTTCGAAATCAACCAATCTGAAGACTTCATCTTCTTGATGGTTCCAACTGCACAATTATGTGCGAATTCATGCGAATTCCAAACGTCATTTTTTTTCCGACGACGGAAACTAGATAAAATTGTTGGTCCCCAATCATTTGGGTTTGCAAATAGGATACCCATGAGTACCCTATTGGCCCCTCCCATGAAATCCATTGCAATTCATGTTGGTTGGTTTCACCCTCTGGTAATCTACATAGCTACAGAAAATTACCTATTGATTGATGATTTACCTATCAACAATGGTGATTCTCCATAGCTATGTTTACCAAAGAGTAGATATCCCATTCATATCCCATTGGATCACCATGGTTCCTGGTTCAATCACACTGTTCCAATGATATTCCCACGGAATCCATTTCCTCACAATGTTCTATCAATTTTCCAATGTTCCAATGATATTCCCATTCACATACTTACTGGTGCTTAGTAGGGAATGGGGGAATGACCTATAATAACCATTAACAACCATCCCATTCCCCCATTCCCTACTAAGCAGCAGTAAGCATACAATGGATTCTATCACAATGTTCTCCATACTATGACCATGTTCCGGTTCCATGCCACGGCCATCCGCTTGCCTCAAGACGGTCCTGATTCGACAACCATTCCTGTGCGCTTGACCTGGCGAGCGCGCCATGTTAGACAAAAGATGTGGGGATGGTCAAAATGGTTGAAACAACAAATTGAACTAGAAATATATACATACTATGAATACATGTTTATTTATATATTATGAATAATATACATACTAGAAATGACATGAAATGACTAGACCAAATATATGAGACCACTGGAACAGGATAAATATCCATGCAACAAGCTATGGCTATAATTAGCTATTCAAATGACATATTCTTTGTGGCTCCAAATCGGATGAATCTTACGTTTGAAAAATTCATGCTCTATCTACTTCAGGATTACATGTGTGTGTTTGTTATATACATATATACATGTGGCATCACCCAGATTGATCTGGGTTTTGTGCAAACATACAACACGCTTTCAATATTAATTTGTCCAAGAATGGGACGGTGGCATATTTACCAAAGAATTGTCAGTTTAACATCTTTTGAGTTGGAAAAAGTATGACCCACCAACCCAGTTTTAAAGATTAGATCCCTATTTCTAGTGAATTTGAGTGGTTAAATCCTCATTTGCTCATCAACAGGACCTGCTGGGTGACCGCCAGCTCTTGTAAAGCCACTGATCCTAGCACGAAACCGAAGTCTCCCTTCGGGATTCGCCAAGGGTTCAGAGTAAATCCTTGGGGATATGACAACAACATACCCCAATGATTCAATGGATTGGTCTTGGTGGGAAAATCCACAGGAAAACCATGGTTTTGAAGCAGAAATTATGGTTTAGCTGCAATTTCTCCCACTATCCCATTCCGGGAATGATTTGGTTGGTGGATTCTTAAGCGGAATGATTCACTCATCTTGTCTCTTGGAGACTGAAACATCAGCAAATGGGCAAAGCAAATGCACAGAATGAGTGTGGTTTGGTTCTAACTAGTTCCACAGGGTTGTCAAAAGGAATCTAAATCAAAATATATGATACACACACGTGTATTGTGTATGTAATATGATATGATAGGTATGTATACGAAATGACATACCGAATAAATATCTAATGTGTATATATATATATATACACAAAAATGCATATGTATACACTGTGTTACTGTCTATAAAGATACAAAATGCACATACTCTATATACTATGATAATATATCTATCTATATATATACAGTATATCACTATATATCACATATGACATAAATTGACATAATATATATATATAGCACTATATATAGCACAATACGTTAGACAGAATGTACAACATATCTATATAACCTAAAATCTGTATCACTGCAGGCCTCCTCCGAAGCAGACCTGGACAAAGGTGATGCCTCCTGGCCATGCGATGGCCAGAGCGCTTCCCAGAAAACCCGAATTCAGATTGGGGGATATCATGATACGAGATGGTTTTAAAACTAAACACGTTTTGTTTTAAACATATCTCACCCGCGCATGTTAAACATACCTTAGAAACGATGGTGGATGCAGGGGATGAAACTACATATCTAGGGTGGGGTCAATGGAGTGTTTCATATTTGAGGGATGGGAGTACTGGATTAACGAGCAAGGTTGTTCTTCAAGCGACAAACTGCATGGATATCATGTACCCTCTGTTCAAGCACCAAGAATACATCAAACATTGCGATGAACATCACCACTCTTTAGCACATTGTCATGAGATGTCATGAGATTAATTCCAAAATGTTTGTTGGTAACCTATTTTTGTTGCTACAGGTTCGGATTGATGTTGCACACATCACCATATACGTTGCTCATATCTCCCGTATTTTGGGCACTGCTGCGTTTCATTACTTATGAAAAATGATCCAACCGTCTTTGCTTCTATTATCATGATCATGATAATGATAAAACACAATCTCTGCTGCCGTAGATGTCCTCAATTGCTCACTGCCATTATCATAAATCCCTGCTGGCTTGTATCGTTCCCAGTCTTTGGCTATACCCATCCAGGAACTAACATAGCTATGGAAATCCATGGGTTTTCCAAGGATATCATCTACAAAGTGTGGATCTCCTATTACCTATCTGTTTTTCTATCTTTGCCGGGTCTCCCTCCCGCAGCCTTGCTACCGACGAAGAGTGGCCTGTCGCGGCTCCATTGCAGATGGCATCCCCAGTGATGACTGCTTGGTGGAGCAGTGCCCCAAAGTGGTTGGCTGAGGTGAATGATCCACAATGATCCCAGCTGGTCCGGGCGCCCGGAATTAAAGCTCGCCTTCTCAAGTAGTCATCGCCAGCTGCAAGGTCCCTGGCCCACAGCTTTGACTGAGCGGTGAATGGTTGAAGCGCCTGGAAAAATATGCTGGTCATACAATATAATCATCCCATTTTCATGGTTGAACATAACAATCAATGGGTTGGCTAATGGGAACGTGTACAGGAAACCCTTCTATTTCTTCAATTGTTCGTCCCTGAAGCCAATTCTAGGAACACATGATATTTGAAACATCAAGCAATTATAGCTATCATTCTAGGGTGCCCCGCTCCGACACCAGAAGAGGCCGACAAGCTGCCAGGTTGCATGTGGATCGTTCCATGCTTGGATGTTCACATCTATTAACAATTGATTCCGAAACAAACAAACTGTCAAAAGCATTCATAACCCACTTGTATTCGTAATTCTGAGAGTAACTTAAATCTGTAATTAATCTGTATATATATATATACATACATCATACATAGTATCGAGTTGAAATGATCCCACTTATGTAAGAACATACACCCAGGATCAACCATTGGTGATCCCGGCCATTTCTCCGCCTTGAAGGAACTGACTCTGGGGCAGAGCTACTTTGCGATCTCTGCGAGCGATGTGAAGAGCACTTTCCAGTCCTGGGTGGCGGTCCACTTCCCAAAACACGCTCCATGGAACATACGAGGCCAAGTACAAAGAACATCAAAGAAATGAGTCTTGTATACCAGTATATATATATATATATATGATTATATATGTGATTTGTTGTATTTGTAACTGTAGTTTCAAGTTTTAACAGTTTTTTTTGAAGCACTCATTTAGACAAAGAACTATCTCAGACTGAGATCGTTAAATCATTGTCTCAACTATCAACTATGCATTGTGCGGTTTACTGTGGATAAATAAGTCCACTATGAATAATTACAAATAGACTTTTCGCCAAGAAATCTATTCAAATCATCGAAAACTAATTTTTGTGTTCAAGAACTCAGGTCCTTTTGTGTCAATACCTTGCTTTATGATCTCTGCACAGGGGCACAAGCCCACAAAAAGGCAACGATCTGAGCAGGCCACGGGGCGCCCACATCGGTGGATGCCAACTCCTCCCCATGGATAGTATACCCAATATCATCTTGCAGTGGAAAGTGCGGTACATCATGGCAAAAGTACCAACCTTTAATCCAACAAAGATAGAAACATGCTCTATTAAATTTGCGAACAAGGCCTGCGTTCACATGGTCAACACTTGACTAACTTGTATCTATTGGTTGTTGGTCACACATCAACATTTTATTGGTCAACTGCCAAAACTGCCCCCATATATAAAATATACAGCAATTCTAAATGAATAGTATCGCAAGATACCCGCTCTGTTGGTGGCTTCAACCAGTTCCCTAAAATGAAAGTTCTGTTGGTGGCTTCAACCAGTTCCCTAAAATGATGGCGTCAACTGGGATCAGCAATGGGAAAACAGGTATCGAAATTTATCAACCAACAAAAAACCCACCAAGCCACCACTTTCACTTCTCAGTTCGTTTACCCATTCCCATGATCCATGACCAACAAACGCCAGAGGTAAGGACCTCTAGGGGTTTTTGAATCGTTACCTCTTCGTTTCGTTCAAGAATCAGGTAACCCTCAAACTCCATCAAAATCCAATGGTTTGCGGGTTGATCACCATTTTGAATGGCCCTAAATTCAGGGTACAAGCCCCATGTCTGGACAAACTCTTGCTTGTAAGTGAGGATTAGTCACTATTGTCTGTACGCAGTGGCAGAAATATGCCTAAATCGCCAATCGAAATATCTGCCAGGGAAATCATCTACAACCCCCAAGCGCGACCCATGCCAGCAGTCTACGGCACCTGCGAAGGCGCAGACTTTCTCAACAAGTCGCTGGGCCTAGGTGAAGAACTCCAAAAACAACTTAGATGATCTTGAATTCTGAGGGTCGAGCTATTAGTGGTGGGAATTTTATCCCCCAAGGTTGGGTGGGATGTTCTCAAGGTATATTCAGGTTTTGGACTAGGGACTTTGTAGGTACCAGTATTTATGTAGTTCCTGGGAGGACTTGTGACCACCTGTGACCCATGTGCGGTGATGAATGGTACAATCTTTATTGACTGATTTGGATACTTCTGATATGATGGGTCACATGCTGCTCTTTACCTACCAAGTTCTTCCTTGCGTAGAGAGACAAACAAGCTTCAATACAGCCATGAATCACATGAAGAATACTTTGCTGAAGCCTTCCATTCCAGCAACAAACGTGATTGTGGGGGGATAATCATAAGAGATAAGGCGTCGTATTGTCTATGAATACAACAATCACACATACCACACATACTATGTGCACATGTAAAGGGCTAAGTCCCAATTCAAACAGCTGTTGAATCCCAATCGGAGGGAAAAAAGGTATTTCAACAAACATTTGCAGTTTATTGTTTTGTCCTAAGAAATGGAGTACTCCTTAATCCACAACTTTATCATCATAATCATATTCCTTGTCGCCATGCAATTCTTAGATATTGTTGGGATATGCGCCATATTCAGACTCGCCCAGATGTACCCTCAGTTTTGGTTGTTCCAATCTTCCCCCTCACAAAAAGTGTGAGGCTCCGGACCGCCTGCGCGGGGAGTCCGACTTGGACGTTTCAGCGAGCAAGGCCTGCCACTTTGTCAATGCTGGGTTCAGCTAGTCCCACAGGGGGACCCTCCGGTAATCAAACGTGCAATGGAAAATCCACCATTGATATATGATAGATGATTTCGCATCAAAACCTTCATTCATAGGAGATCTCCAATTGCCATGTCTGAGTACCAAAGGGTACATGTATAAAGGATTATAAAGGCAACATGTTCTAATACAGTATGATACAGTATCATGATCAATGATCCCATTCAGTCAGTACATATATCAATTCCGAATATCACCCACCAACAAACTCCCGTGTTTCAGGTTGTTTCAGAATTATTCAGAATTCACTTTCTGGGATGCTGAGATTTGTCAAGCATTTCCACCCTCTACGCGGCTGAAGCAAACGTTGTTTCATGGCTGATCCCAATAAGTCAAATACAAAGGGGGGAAACTGGGTCGATAAAGAGATAAAATGCCCAATTTCCCCTCCTTGTGGATATCGTTTTCCTAAGTTGGAGCCAGCCTGATCAAAGAGACCCATCTTTTCTGATGGGATAGTATGATACGTACTACATGGTAATTCCTCCATTGTACACTGTAATGGTTAAACATGGGTTTGTCTGCAAATAGGGTACCCCATTCCATCCACTGATGATTAGTCATCAACTTAATTCTAGAATAGTCGTCACTTTGGGGTACGAATATACGACATGTTCTATCACTCTAGTGGTTGGTATTATATGGTTTTATCCTATCATTCCCCCTATAATTAATTCTAAATCATTTCCACATTTCATTGTTGGTTCCATCCCCAAAAAATATATCCTTGCTGCGAAGGCTGGGGGCCATCAACTGTTCCCATTAGTTAACCCTTCCACCTCCAACTTCGCCAGCGACGGAAAGTCCGTGCTTTCCATGGATGGAGCTGGCGATTTTCGCCTGGGGTCCCGATCCTGGATCCGTTTGTTTAATGGGACCTCTATCTGTTGGGATCATCCCATTGTTGGTTGTTTATGATCGACTATCATCTGCTGGACCTAAATTTATACATATATATATATATTATATTATATGTACTACATCTTGTATAAATCATCTTAAGATTTAAGTATCGATGGTAAGATGGTAAAATGTTATTCGAACAAACAATGTTTATTCAGTCTCATCTACCTCTTGTTGTTTAATGGGGAACCCTCTATGAACCAACTGGGAAAAGGACATATATGGAGTCACTATCCTGGACTGCACCCATACTATGGTCCAAATATGGGTACATCACCTCGTAGGATTCTCGGGATGTTTAAGACTGGGGGGAAGGGATTGGTGGGCTATCATCATCAATTCTTGCAAGTTTAACCTGAAAATGATGGAACATGATTAGCCAGTGGATGGAGTGGGGTACCCTGTTTTTGCACACACCCAAGCGTGCCAAGGAATGGTAATTCGACTACAGATTGCCATCCCTTGGAATCACGGATAAATCATAGGTTATGTTATGTTATTCCATCCCCGAAAGATGTTTATGACATGAGTATACCAACGGGATGGTGAATACAATGACCCTCAGTCATGGTTGGTTCATAGGATGGTGGTAGTGGCATTGTGTTGACCACATTGATAACCATGAGTAGTTAAACATATTAATCATATTATAATTAATGAATCTGATGATTGATAAAAGATAACAAGAACCATTGAATAGCCACTAATCCACTGATTTGTTGTCATTCCCCCAGTGTCAGTGCCAAATCTCCCGCCGTACCGCTGAGCCACTGCATCAAGCATCTTTGGCTTGGAGGAAAAACCATACATGTGTTTTGAAACAAAATCCAAAACCAATCGAAGGACATCAGATTGATTCTTTCCCAATGCCATCTATGGTGAGATGGGCCCATAAATTCTCCAAAACATAGTTGAGATAGACACTATGCATGTCCTATATGAAAAGTGTTCCCCCATTATGGCTTCACATCAACCGAATTAACTACCAAAATCATCCAAAATCCAGTGGCTGATCATCGTTCCTTCGATTTCAGGACAAGGCAACTGGATTTGTCTGAGAAACACAGTCATTATCATTCATGATCCAAAAAAAACCTGGTGGTTTATCATGGTTTGTCATCATCTTCTACATGTTCACTCATTGTCCTTGTTAAGTGATATTAAATTGCCACATTCTGTCTATCCCTCGGTGAGCGATTGGCCTGCCGAGCAACTGCGGTCTTCTTCCAGACTCATCTGTGGAGCTTTTGGCCAACAGAGCCTGCGGACAGCGGTGCTGGCACTCCAAGATCTTCCCAAAATGTGGTGGATTCCTACAAGCGGGGATCCCCAATTGGATGGTTGATAATGGAAAATCCCATGAACATGGATGATGTGGGGATCCCCCAGGACTTAAGAAATCCTGGAGATTTTGGATCTCAAATGGGAGCCGTCTCCTGGAGATACTCATAGTGGAGGATGAGTAGAAGAAAATATGTCTCATCCGGATTTCCCATCTAGATCATCATGTAATTGATTGTACTTGCACATCTTTCATTCAATCAAATTCAAAGGCTTAACCTAAGTCAAGCAATTCGACCCATTCGCCACCAATGGACCCGCGAGTGCACCTCCAACTTCGCCAAGGATGCCAACTCTGCGCGAGTTTCCAGGGATGGAGCCGCTGATTTGGGAGGCCTCAAGGAACCAACGAACCACGTGGGCTACCCATCGATGTTCTCAGCGGGTGTTCTCAGTTGAGAATCTGAGAATTGTTTCCTGAGATTCCCAGCTCAAGGAGACCATGGAAATGAAACGTGTTGCTTCTTTTGAACTTGGAGATCTCCTCTTTTAGATTGACCGCCCATGTTTGGTGGTTTTTTAAGCGTGATTCTTGCTCAAAAAACTGATTTTTTGGTGGTTATCCTCCTCTGAGTTATCCCTTTGCATCATACTATTCATGTCCCATGTTTCTTGACTTACTTCAACCAGTCATAGTTCACCTCCTGAGTTCTGGACTCATTGTCCTCCCTTGGCTCGAGACGACTTCTTGACGACATCTCCTGGCAGCCAATCTCATGCAATCGTCTTCCCAAGATCTCGGGCTTGAAGCAGCCTGCCTAAATGGCCATCAAAGAAGGAATAAAACAACCATACCAGTTCAAAATACCTGTCATATTACAAAGGATATGTTTTTAGCATTTTTTAGCAAGAAAACAAAACAAATGATGCAACAAAACATGAAAACCATGAACAACAGCGAAAAAAAACGGGCAACACCATGGGCCTCAGGGTCAGCAGTTCGCGGTTTGCTGGGCAGCAAACTCACCTCCAAGGGTGGCATCTTCGCTTGGGACACCACGCCATCCACCTGGCACCAGCCGGGACCATGCTGACCAGCTGGGGTGAACATGACCACTATAATTTTTCCCACTCTTGGCCATGGCAACCTCCAAAAAAACTGGTTGCATCAGCAAATTCAGATCGAAACATAGCAAACACTGGTGGCTTGTAGATCATCTCTACAAGAATTCGGCACGTAGAGGATCACCTTCTCTTTGAGACGAAGCCGGGCTTCTGCCATGAGGCTTTCAAAGTCTTGGGGCGGATCCTGCAGTAGAAGGAAGGTTTTGAACAAAAGATTATCGTATTTTCCAAAAACATAATTAGTGTGCTTTAGAATGTATGAAACCCTCAATCTGGGCTATGGCGTGCAATAGTAGGGAGGCACTGCTTTTGTCATGTTTGTCGGCACAAATCATTTTTTTCAGGTTGGTTTGGTTACGTGCGATCTCAATGGAAACTGAGAAACAAACAGCGCGATCACGATCTTGTCTGCTATACTTCACAGGCAAACCTCGGGTGGCTGAGCGAGCTCTTAATCTAAAACTTGCCAAGAACTCTGGAACACAGTCGTTCAATTGATCTGCAATAAACAAAACTTAATGGGCCTTTTTATGTGTCAACAATTTTCCTTTCCTGGACAGTGGAGAGTGCCTCCCCCAAAGTCAAGAATAGCGAGAGCGTGATATTCACCACTTCAAAAGCTGCATCTGGTACAAGATTTGACCACCCGCCCTAGTGGAAAGTCCATGCAATTGTTGCATTACACATGCAAAAAACATCAAAAAAACAATCTACAGCAGGGGCTTTTATGGGATGCTCGGCGAATCATCCCACTTTTGTAGCTGGTCAGTTGCCATAGTCCATCAAGGAATGCGAAAAAATCCAGCGCGGGCATTCAGGAACACATGCAATGATAGCTGATACACATCTACACTCATCTCAATCGTTCATGGTTGCACCCAACACACTTCATATACAAAGGGGGTTAAATGGATAGATAGAGATAGAATAACGATAATTTTCCTCCCTTATGGCCATCATTGACCTATGAACTTTACTGTTGTTGGTGACCACCACTGGCAACCAGCTGCTTGCGCCAAGTGACATTTCAAGGGGCTGGAGCTTCGGTCCCCTTGAGAGGCCTGCTGGCAATAGAAGGCTTTGGGAATGTGACCCTTGCAACAATGTTTACATACGCGCATTATCCACCACTATCCTCTATAGTTATGTATAATCATACACTTGTTGTATGTATATATACATATATCAGATAATTTATTTATATATATATACAGAACAAAAGCGAAAATAAAGACTGCAACATAGATAGGATCGGCCTGACACCGGCAGGCCATGGGGGGCACAATTTTACTCATAGGATTCGAATATTTTCACTTACCTGGAAGGGCTGTCGGCTTCCAATGTTGGTATAGCAAAACTTTCTGGAGGTTACACCATCTTACCCTCCGAACCAATTAACATTAATTAGTCAGTTAATTAATTAATGCATATCAATAAATTGCTTAGCATTGATTAACCATGGTTCGGTCTACCAGGGCTCAAGCTCTCACAGAAGTTGCAGGGATTTGCAGGGCTGCCCTATACCACAGGGGGGAGAGGTGCGTCACTGGAAGGTGCTCCACTTCGTTCTGGAACTGAGGGAATTTCGTGGAAAACAAGTGTCCAAATTTGCTTGCTGAGAATCAGTCTGAGAATAGAGAAGTATAGATATCATGAGATATCTATATTTATATATAATCAATAGAAACTGGATTCCAAACTTCTTGAAGGCTTCTGCTACCAAGTGTACCTGTTCGTCACAGTGCAAGAAAGGTGTACGCTCCAGTAATTGAACATAAATACCATTAAATAGCATTAGATAACCCACGTATACATGATGATTATTGATGATCATTAACTATCCCATATGCCCTAAAGCTGAGGATTCTCCAGCCATCTTGATTAAAATCACCCGCGGTTAAACAATCTCATGCCCGCCTGCGGCGAACGTCGAGTCCAAACCCTGGAGCCTCACTTTTGGTACTGATGGGCCCCACTGAAGTCATTGCTCCGTTCAGTCACTAGTGTAAGTAACTGATGGGATGAGATTAATGGATATTAAATGATATTAATGGGTGATTTGTCTGATGGACTCACTCAAGTCACTTGATCAGTATTGATCCATATCATTCTTTAGATGCTGTTCCTTGATTTGGAGCCACAAAGATCCACGTCATCAGCGATTTTGAATGGCGAAACTGAACTTGCTTCCTATGACCGTTGACTTGGCCCTGTATGAATCGGTCCATTGAGGGGAAGTGATGATAAACCATAGGACCATAGGAGCCTCCTTTACCTTTGTCTCGTTAGCTGCGAATGGTCATACATCCCATTTGTATTCAACTCGTCCATCCTTTTGTGATTGAAAGATGTTGTCAGCTTTCCCAAGACTATCAGTTGCTAGTAGAATCATCCGAAACGGTACCTATTGGGATGTTGAATACACATATGTGTATAATATAATAGCTACACTAAGCACTAGGATGTTGAATCAGTAATAGGATGTTGAATCAGCAGGGTATCGTTACAATCATCCCAATTAGTAGCAGTTTGGGCTGAATAGAATGTTACCTGACTAATCCCCAAATTTCATGTTGAGGTGTGAGGAATCAGTGACCCCCCTTCTGGGATATGGAATTTTGAATCATACCCACCATCCATCATGTATTGGCTGCTCAATATAATTCAATCCGCAGGTGTTTGTTGGTCAACGTCTGCTGCTTGAAGTCATTTTGTGATTGAATCAACTCCAATGTGTAGTGGTTACACACGTCTTTGGATTGACTTTAAGAAGTCCCCATCGATAATTTCTTGGAATTAAGTCAAAATTGCATCTTTAATTGGCTGACATCCAGTCCTTCAATTTCAGGTCATTTTCCCTCGTGGTTGTCCTTGAGAAAGTGTCCATTCGTGTTGGCACAAACCAATCCTTTCTGATAACCCATCCCCCGTAATGCACCCTACCAAAAACAGCATTAACTGAGCGACCTTTATGAATAGATCCCAATATATATATATATATATATGTATATATATATATATATCATATATCATATATATATATATATTAACAATCAAATTATTGAGTCTTAAACGCTTCGTCAATAGATGGATTAGTCTGAGAATAGGCTACCCTCAATTCCAATCGATTGCATTTTATACAATTTTCACGATGAAAAAATGACCATATTTGGGATACCCTCTGGTAAACATGGAAAATCACCATTCTTGACAGGAAAATCCACTATAAATAGCCATTTTCAATAGCTATGTCTATGTTAGTTTACCAGAGGGTATGGACCATTTTTAAAACAAACCCAGATCCAATACTTTCACCAAGTTTCGAAGCGGCACCGGGGCAGGAGATGCACTCGGCTGGCGCACCTCGCCACTGGGGACCCCTATCCGAAGATATGGCTATGGCTCAAAATTATAGCACCAAGAATGGTCATTTTAGATGGTAAATGAACATAAAGCAATCATAGGGCCAATAATTTTGAGCCATATCATATCCATCTCACCAAAATCAATCAAAGTCACATATAAAATGTGACAAATGTGCCGATAATATGTGCCGATGTTTTCGTTTCTTAAGCAAATCAAAGGTTTCGGAACTTTTGTACTTCATCAATCAACCCATGGTCAAATCACCCGAAGTTGTCATTGTTTTCGATGAAAACCCACTGGTTTTGAATTGAGTCCCCCAATCTTGCGAAACACCCGTATTACCCTTCAATAGTGAATTATTTGCTCTGGCGATGGTTACTACCCATCTCTTTCATAAGAAAATCATCTATGAATAGGAAGTTGATAGGGTATTTTCCCTTGCCACGTCAGATTGGCAGTAGATAATTCACGGCATGTGCTACACATGGAGGAGATGGGGTTGGATGCCAGGGGGATCGCAGAAATTACTGGATTTTTCAGACCCTTTGGGTTGGTCAAGAAATCCCTAGGGCCCCCTGAACCATGAGTTCAAATCCCCTGGGAAACCTTGGTTTAGTATGGTTTAGTATGATCTATGAGTCTATGAGTTTAAATTGCAGTGAAAAAAATGGGGGTACTGAAAATCTTAGCACTGGAAGGCTTTCATTTCATCAGAGTTAGGAACATGGAAATAGCTCGCAAGTTTGCAATTTGGAACAACCTCAACCTTCATCTGGATTACTGTAAGTAAGAAATTAGCTAATTGACATCTTTGCTGGTCCTTCCCCCAAAACTCGCTGCACCTGAAACATGTGAACTCCACCTTAGAAGAATCTTTCGCACGATGAGAGGAGTGGTGGTTTCTGCAGTGAAACTGTTGCTGTTTCTAAAAATGGAAATGCGGTGGGGGTATGGTCCCATCTATTGAGGTAAATACCTTTATTTTGTCTTCTGCTGAAATGTTTTGTGATGTATTTATGTGATTCAAACTAATTCAATACCGAAACAACCCGACTTCTTTCAACATTTGAGGTGTTTAATGCCTCGCCATCCTCAATATCTTCTGTTGTTGTTGTTGTTGTTGTTGTTGTTTTCAAGACTGAACTATCCAAATTGCATTCTTTTCTTGAGCCCTTCACCTTTCACCGCAGTCTAAAGATACTTCGTATTTAATCCCTTTGGCTTTGTTGATTCATCAAAATTATCTTGTTCAAACAGGTTTGCAATCATACTCTTCCTCGCTAAAGTTGCCATACAATGGGAGATACACGCAATTTTACGACCCCCACACACGTTATATACATATGTATATGTATATACATATGTATATCATATGTATATGTATATACATATGTATATCATACATATGTAATCATATGTATATATATATAAATATTGCATTGGTGCTTATCAATCCCCATTATATACACCATAATATCCTCTACCCCAACCTCCATTCCATATCTAGCGACATGGCGAGGCCACCAATCCAGGTGCTACGGCCTTCCCCGGAGACGCCTGGACCATGAAACGGTTTGGGAGTTAGGGATTCCATAAATGGGGATACCCCAATGACTGGATGGTTTATTATGGACAATTTTATCTTGAACTGGATCATTTAGAGGTACCCCCGAAAGCTATGGAAACCTCCATGAATCAAGAACTTGGGATTTACCAAGCTGCAATTTGACTTAATGATGATTAGATGATTAGATGTGATTAGGGGGAGGGTTTCACTGGCTTGGTTTATGGGCAAATGGACTTGAACATCAAGAGTAAATCATTTTATTGAAGCAGGCAAACATTGTCAATTGTCTCTTCAACCAATTCTGGAGTTGTTTCAACCTATCCCCAACAATATGAAAGTTCTGAGTTATAATATGGGGGATAATCGGATAATCCTCCCATTTTTGGAACAAAAATAGCAGCACACACTTTTGGGGTGGAGATTGGGTTGTCACATTGCACTGGACCCCAATACGACAAGGAGGATTCCTTTGGTTTGTCCCCAACACGCCAGCAGTCTAACAGTCAAACTCTTAATTGACACATCAAAAGTCAGATATAATCTAATCAACAAGCGGAGATATAGCCTAGGTATATAGTGTCCTGACTTTTTCTGATATGGTCGAAAAAAAAAAAACATGAAACCATATGAAAACTAAAACCAAACTTTGTTCCAATTTAGATACCATCAAATGGGATTCCTGAAACTACCTGCACCAGCCGACGACACTGCATGGGATGTGAAGGGTCAACCCAAGGGATATCCCAATTCTTGGCATTTTTTGGCCGTGTTCAAATGGGAAAACATGTATAAACCTCGAGTGGGCTACCTTCAAAACAAATCGCTACCTTGCGAGGTTGAACATGGAGACATTCTGGAGACATTCTAGAGACATTTTACTGTACCAAGAAACAGAGGCATTCACAGGCCACAGCTGCAACACACTGCTATCATCTAGTATCTGAGATTACGGCTGATGTCTGGGTCATGTCTGGGTCTCTCCAGTGGATTCTCAGAGTCAAGATGGACCAAACTCGACACAGATGAAATGACAGGATCCGCGCCTGTGGGACAAACTGAGGCGCTCTGCCTTGAAAGCAAAGCTGTACAAGAGGGTTGCCAGAGCAAGAACCCCATGCGTCAAACTTAATTTCTATATATTTCTATATATATATATTTCTATATACATAAATAATTATATCAAACTATCATAAATTCAATCGTTGTGCAAAAGAAACAACAGAAAAAAATGATTGAAAAAAACAGCTCCTGCTGCCTTCAACCATGCTCATGCCGAGTCACTGGACTTTACAAACAAGTTACAGGGAGACTGCGACGTTCTGCACTGCGTCATGCAGGGCGAAGAGGGTGCTACGACAGCAGGCACGACTGATGCCTTAAGCAGCAGCCATTTGGGTCATTACAGCAGAAAAAACAAGGCAACTTGGGTCAATGCCGCACAATTCGGTCAATTTGTGNGCAGGCACGACTGATGCCTTAAGCAGCAGCCATTTGGGTCATTACAGCAGAAAAAACAAGGCAACTTGGGTCAATGCCGCACAATTCGGTCAATTTGTGTGGTCTTATTCTATGACATCACAAGAGGGACACAGATCACCTGATTCCCAACTAGGAATTCTGGTGCCTAAGACTGCGGCTGATGTCAGCAGGGTCGCCTCTCAAAAGGTCAAACTGGGTCAGTGTTTTTCCGAACACATCAAGAAATGCAACATGGACAGAGCACCTCAGAACCTCTGAACAACTGCACAAAGCAAATTGAACATGATTATGAATGATAAATTGAATGTAAACAAAAGTAGCTGAACACAAATAGGATTAAAAAGCTCCGCGCCTGTGGGTTCACAAACTGGACCGATCTGCCTTGCATTTCAATGGAATTGGTTTCACAAGATATTACAANTGAACACAAATAGGATTAAAAAGCTCCGCGCCTGTGGGTTCACAAACTGGACCGATCTGCCTTGCATTTCAATGGAATTGGTTTCACAAGATATTACAAGACTCTCCGGAATTTAGATGTATAATCCTGCAAACACTGTTCTGTTGAGCAGCTCTCCTGCAATACAAACTGAGTCAATGCAAAAAACATCAGACCTGTTTCGCAAAAAATGCCTGGAACCTCAAAACAAAACCATCACAATTTCACTGCACCACCAACATCAACAATCTATTTTTTGGGCTGTTTTTAGTGGATGATTCAACATAGTAACATAGCCCTGAAATGGTTGATAATTGGGGATGGCTTATGGTACTGTAAATTCCCATTGCTGGTCCCTGTACTTTTCTCCTGCTGCCTTCAACCATGCTCATGCCGAGTCACTGGACTTTACAAACAAGTTACAGGGAGACTGCGGCGTTCTGCACTGCGTCATGCAGGGCGAAGACGGTGCTACGGCAGGCACGACTGATGCCTTAAGCAGCAGCCATTTGGGTCATTACAGCAGAAAAAACAAGGCAACTTGGGTCAATGCCGCACAATTCGGTCAATTTGTGNTGAACACAAATAGGATTAAAAAGCTCCGCGCCTGTGGGTTCACAAACTGGACCGATCTGCCTTGCATTTCAATGGAATTGGTTTCACAAGATATTACAAAACTTTCCGGAATTTAGATGTATAATCCTGCAAACACTGTTCTGTTGAGCAGCTCTGCTGTGCTACATGCATGTCAACGAATCTCAAGAGATTTTCCAAAAACATGTTTGAGGCATTTTCCACCCTGCTCTGTTCAGTCTCTTTTCTGCACTGCGTGATGGCATAAAATGGCAAACAACTTTACAATACTCAGAACACACAGTTTGACTTTGTGCAAATGCTCGATTCGGTCTGGCATGAAAGTCTGCACACGAGTTACAGGGTGACTGCGGCGTTCCGCACGGCGTGAAGCATGGCGAAGACGGTGCTATGACAGCAGGCACGACTGATGCCTTAAGCAGCATCCATTTTGGGTCATTACAGCAGAAAAGCAAGACAATCTGGGTCAATGCCGATCAGCATTGGTTGTAAAATGTGTGAATTGACAAGATCTGGGTCAATGCTGCACAACAGTCTTCAACTGTGTCATGCTGCACCTTCATGCCAGCTTGTGTCGCAATCGCCTCAAACTATGAAATAAAGATTGAGCATATCTGCGCAGAACAACAGCTTCGAGACATCCCCAACATCCAATAGGATAACCTCCAGTGTCGATGTGTAGTACTGTAGGCACCCCATATTCTCACAGAGCTGCAAAAGGCTCTGTAAATTGGCGCCTAAAACATGGCGCGTTACTTTCCTGGAATGGTCTTTTGGCATATATAATTATACATATATAAGAAAAAATATGTGTCTCTAGATAATGTCTACACATACAATACATACTAGTTTAATTATGTATAATAACAAATGGACGTCTCAGGACCCGCACAAAAGACGCTTGTGCATTCACAAACTGGACCGATCTGCCTCAAAGGGGTGGTACATTTCTCATTTCGGTGCAGGGATCGAAGGAAGATATGGCAGATACTATGTGTGACATGGATATAGCTGAATTTATGTATGTGTGTGTACATATAATATAGAGATGTATACATGTATATAATATATATATATATATGAATATATACATTTACTGTAACCCCCCAAGATCAAATAGAAGTCCAAAAAGTTGCTGAAATAGAGGCATGTCTCACTGTTTGTAGCTTAAATTGAAGTCTTGGGCCATGCTACATGTATCGATATATATATATATATAAACATACCATGGTGGGTACGCCCACTTATGGAAACCTCATGTTGATGTTATTCCAGCAGTAGCTCCAAGTCACATGGAGGCATTGACGAAACCGCTGTCGACACCGATGCCTTGGGGGGAGCATCCCGGAATCGGTGAATCGCTTGGCAAATTCATGGGAAAAACATATGTAATTTGATATAAATATATATTATTACGTATTAAATATGAGGAAACGTACACTATGATATAATATGTATGTATATATATATATGTATATATATATATATGTATATATATATATGTATATATATATATATATGTATATATATATATATGTATATATATATGTATATATATGTATATATAAATGTATATATAAATGTATATATATATATATAAATGTATATATATATATGTATATATATGTATATATATGTATATATATATATACACAATTATGTATATATATATATATGTATATGTATAATATTGTTATTGCCTAACAAAGAAAAAATCCTGAGAATATCTGCCTTAAAAACGTAATATGCACAATGCACTAGGATTACATTGCGCATCTGTACCTCCTGAAAATCACCCCTGGCTTAAGAGCTTTCCGGTCAAATCTGACTCCGAAGCCAATTTTGCTCGAAGGACGCGCTAGTTCTTGGGTAACAAGAAGTCGAGTGTTGACCAACGGCCAACATTTGCCATAGCCAAAAGACTGTTTCCACAGGATAGTCATTACATGTCATTACACCGTGGAAGTTTCCTGGAACCCCAAAACTGGAAATATTCATGAGAAAAACATCAAAAACACAATCTTCAAGATTTTCAGACCCTCTGTTTCAGGCTCTGCAATTAGATTTTGGGGCACAAAATGAATCATCACAAGGGTCACAAGGAGGTTTCCTAAGTCATGGGGGGTACCCCCAGTTATCATCCATTTATAAGACGGATTTTCCATGACATAGATCAAATCGGATCTTCCATTGTAAACCCAGCATTTTGGGGGGACCCCCATTAGTTACTGACTGTGGCACCGCCGCCTGGGCGACTGAAGATCCACTGAGGTGATAGGCATGATCATCTTCTTTCACAGCTATCGATTGATTATATACAATGCATATACATTAATCTCTTCATAGATTGTCTGTATATGATTATATTATACATATAATATACGAGTATGCATCATGTATCTATATATATTCTTGAGAAAGCTAGAAACATAATGGAACTGTATATATGTATACCATGCAATGCAGACCATGAATATCTCCCACCCGGGTTTTGACCGTGGCATAACTGAAAGGTGTCCATAGACTAAACTCTTTCCGTTGGGGTCCAAAGTGGCAAAGTCATGACGTGTGGCGCGGCGCTCAGGTGCCTTCGAAGTGGTGAGTTGGGCAGACGTACCTTAGCGCTTCTGTGGTGCAAGTTTTGACTTCTATGAACTCATCTTGTTGCATGATCAAATCATATTTGATCCATAGATATCGATAGATACATTGAAGTCCAGAGATACCTATAGATGTTACTTCCATGTGATCTAAGATCTGTGGGTCCATAGGTAATGAGCCGATATTTACAGAAACAAAAATACTGCACTTGCACCAAGAAACTCTCCAACTGATCACACATATCCTGTCAATCCGCGGAACATGTCCGCGGAACATGTCGACATGTGTATGGACCTCACACGAGGCGGTTGTAAGTGGACATCAAACAAATATGCCATGCTCAAAACATGCGGTATATTCGGTACGGCTATTCGTGCCACAGTGGGAATGATTGTTTTGGGTGCATATTAACCTGAATTAATGGACTAATATTGGATTGATGACTATTTCCCCCATATGGCCCATATGGCCCATATGGACAAATTACTCAAGGTTTGACCATGGCTTAATATGTACTGCAACTACCTCATGGCCCCACACAAACTGGTGATTTTCCAGCCAGCCATGACATATGAATGACTATTGGACAGTAAATCAATCCTGTTCAATGCCAAACCCAGACTGCAAATCTCTCCTTTAGATTCCTTGGTGGAGCCAACATTGCCAAAAAAAATCAACAGCGGGATCCCACAATTCTGTGATGGCCTCGGAGTTACATCTCTTTTATACAGGGTTTGGAACTTGTTGACAGTATTTTTTCTTCAGCTGGCTGGCCCCATTTGTATCAACAATTCAAGTACCCTTCACCACTTGCTTTCCCCAATTTTTTCATGATTCAATCCTACGTTTTTCCTGTCTAAACTATACGTTTTTGAAACTTGAAATCACATTTTTGTGCTAGCTCTTGCCAGTTATATAAATCATTACAAATCCCCATGTTCTCAGGATAAAATCCAACGTTTTGTTGATTTTGCCACCCATTTTTGTCGCTTGACCCGACGGTTTTCCGCTCCATAGACCTCGAAGAAGCCAGGAAACCACCGACCGAATACGGCGAGGGCGCGCCGCCAGTGGCCACGGCAGGCGCTGTTCCCTGCCGTTGTCTTTTCGTTGCAACATCCGAAAGCTTGGAGATTCTCAGAGCTCGAGTTTCATCGGTCTTCAATAGCTCGGTTTATGGAATTTCTGGCTGAAACATGGGAGCGCAAACCCTGAAAAATAAAACAGATGTTGACCAGGGTTGCTTGACCTTGGCCACGCTAACCACGCTACGAGTATCATTTACAATAAATATCCATAAAAATGGGTTGTAGCAACCCTCTAAAATTGCCAACATGGTGATTTCTCATGGGATTAAACCAACAGGCCACACCATTAAAGGGTGTGTCCAAGAATTGGGCTGCCCCTGGCTGTATGGCCTTTCCAGATTGATTCAAGAGAACATTTACAGGACATGTCCATATCCTACTTATTTGCCGGGAAAAAAAACATAGGATGGGTCAAAACCGATGATTATCAATTTTAATGGGATGAACATCCATTTACCAGCTATTTTGGGGTTCACTAGGTACCAGGGTTTTGACCCATAGCCATATCGTTTACATTCCTTTCCTCCAGTTTCACCTGCACAAATCAATGCAGTGACTGAGCCCAGCAACGGATGCCGCAGAGGACGAAGCGGGCCGCACCTGCAGGAACAGGTTGCACAGTGAGGTCAGTCAGTGGAGAGCCTATGCTTATCTTTTAATCTAATCAAGCAATGTGAAAACATCGATGTTGGAGGGAACTCTACTTGTTCTTCAAAAAAAAACAATGGCGGATGTCAAACACATGTGTTTTCAATGCTGAGTCTAGTTTCTTCTATTTTCCATTTCCTTTCTGGCAAACACATTCAAAAACAAACAATAATTCACCTACTAAACAAAGGTTGACTTGGCAGATCGCGGACTTTCAGTTTTCCAGGTCAAATTACCAGAAGATCATATAGGCTTCTGAAACTGGCCATCAGGTGTAACAAAGTACAGTATCCCGAGTTCCAATGTTTCAGCCAAACAGCTACATGTAACCAGCAAAGGAAAACAAGTACATATAATGGTGATGGGGTCAAAATCATGGGGATGGGTCAACCCCCCGGGTGAATGGATGTTCATCCCCCGCAAAAAAAGTAATCAACGATGCAATCAACGATTGACGCATAGCATTTGTTCAGCACAGGTTGATGTTCGGAGGCCTCCTGGGCCACATGGCTGGGTCCACCTAGGGAGGCCAAATGCAAGGCCCTGGAAGGTGTGGCCTTTGGGCATATCTAAGCCGCAACAAACATCAATGAAGCAGCAAAAATGGAGATTGAACAAGCCCAACAATTGGGAAAACGTGAGAAATCACGTTTGAAACCATGGTCTTTTGAACCCAAATATAGGGGTAAACCCTGAACATGGTTCCTTCAACCAATTCTGGGATCCTGGAGATTCAATGATCATCTCATAAATCAAATCACATACTGTACCTTTCAGTAAATTAACAGAGACCCTCAAAACAGCCAATTGTTAATGGCAAGTATTGGACAGTAATCTTCCAACATCCTATTCGGCAGGACCTATGTTTGTTGGAGGGATGGTATGATTTCAACCACCCGCTGGGTTTGGATCTATGCAGGTCACAAGCGGGGATCATCAGCCCATTGGTTCTATGGAGCAGCAACCATGTTCAAAACCACCAAAGAGAAGTCTTTGCAACACGAAAGCTACTACCGGTTAGTCACAACTGTCAGAACATTTTTCAGGATTCTGATAGTCTTCTCATAGCTTCTCAACCAGCCATTTACACATATCTTTGTCTGAACATAGAGTACTGTACCCCCAAAATCCCCCCGGTTTATACTTTCTCCATTTTTGAGTTGCCCTAAGTTGGGGATCCATCCGGCCCATCTCCCATTTTCAGACAGACCCATGCTGCCACCCAGTCACTTGCGGTCAACCCCTGGCTGCAACATGCAGGAGATACCGTGGGTGCCAAACTCAAAAACTGGGACATCCTGGGACTTAACCAACCGTTCAAACAACCAGCTTAGGAAAGCTTCTAACCTAGATAGTTGGATCTTTGCTTAATGGATAAGTTGGTGGTGCAACATCAAAAAAAACAGTTTCAGTGTATGTCACTGGCTCCGGTCATATTCTTCACTTACACCATGGCATATGGATGTTAGCAATGCTGGTCCCGAAATCCGATCAAATACAAGTTGGTGGTTCCAACTGTCAAGTGAGATTTGTCGAGCCAACTGAGTGGGATGATGGTTTGATAAACCACCAACCATCCATGAAGTTTACACACCAGACCATGAAGATCCATGAAGCGATGTAAGATGGCACCATGAATCTTGCCTGCTCCAGGTGAATCGTCCAACCTTCAGGCGTTCTTCCGAAATGCACAGTAGGAACAGACCATGGAGGTCTCAGGGGTCAATACGTGAGTGGCTTTTGATTCGATATACCCTCTGGATCGCTCTGGTAATCAAACATGGCAATGGAAAATCCACCATTGATATAGAAGATTTTCCCATTAAAATCATCCATTGATAGGGGGATTTCCAATGGCCACGTTTGATTACCGGAGGGTATAGCCAGTTACAAGGGATATTCGCAACCACATATAGCCAACTCTATGCCCGGTCGAAGTAGGAACGCATCCTTCTGACCCATCTATAGTATTGCGCAATCAACCGGCTGAACCTACAGCAAACAAGAATGTCCAAGACTCCTAGACAACATGGGTTTATCTCAAAAATTCGAACCCTTGTCCACTCGATGGTCTCATTGTGACTTTTCATCAAAATGAGTGTGGACTATAACTTGGGGATACTTCGGGTATCGATAGCAGACTTCATCTATTGAGACAAACTGCTCACAAACAAAAATCTACAGGTTGACCCTTTTTCCAAGGTCTCTACTTGGAGGATTATCCCTCCCTTCCGAGCATCCCCCAGACTCTGAGGCCCGAACCCAATGGCGCCCTTGAGCTGAAACTCCGGCCAGCCTGAAACTGTATGGCTAGCTGCTAGCTGGAAAATCTCCTTCGTGTATCCTCCAGAATGGAAAATCCCTGACAAAAATTGGCATTTTCAGAGGGGGAAAACATATAATTGGATTTTCCATTGATCACCTGGGGCAGCGCATCCCAAACTCTGGATGGGATGCAGCAAATCCAATGCCGTAAAGCTTCATTGGATATAGTCTTCTTTTCTTTATAGCCACCAAAAAAAGCTATGGTGGGGGAATCCCATGCTAGCCTGGCTAGCCCTCTGGGAGTCCAAAGTGACTAGATTCCAACGATCAACGGACTGCCTCTGCCCCGCGCCAGGCAGGTTCCAGTGGAGCTGGCACCTGGGAAACTCCGCTGCTAGCCATGGGGCGGATGAATATCGGCACTTGGATGCCCCCAGGTCACCATGGGTTTCAATACTAAAATGGTCTAGTTTAGGATGATTTGGGGTAGCCCCATTTTATATAGGAAACCTCCGTATTAGTGGTTGGTGCTGATGCACAAGTGATTATAAAATATCCTTCCTAAATTGTTCTTGATTAATCGTTTGCCAAGTGGGATGCACATCACGGCAATTGACTTGATGACATTAACAACATCAATGGATATGTAAATTGATTTCCCCCAAATAATGGCTCTTGAGTGCAACCTGCACACACACACACACATGCATTTCTCTGGGCATCACACACACACACACACCAAAATGTGTCTTACCCGCTGAATGCAGGGCAAGAATAAGTCTCATATAGAAGTAGCTGGAGAATGGTCTTGTTGATACCAAAAAACACCGCAATTATAGAACTTATAAAGTAATTGGACTTTTCCATGAGGCTGGCGTCAACTAGCTCAATCATGTCGGCAAGCTATCTGACATGAAGCATGGCCGAGACCCTTTCAGAAATCCCTTCCATTGATTCCAGCCGCAACAACAACAACAACAACAACAACAACAACAACACCAACACCAACACCAACAGCAGCAGCAACAACATTGCAGGGTCATTTCCTGCTTGATATCCTTCATCTTTCCTGGATGGAGCTGCGGAGGCACGCTTCTCCAGCTGCTTGGATAAGCCACACCTGCGCTTCTTTCAATGCAACCCGAAGTGGCCCCATCTGGTTTAAAGAACCAGCGCAGTGATTGAGTATATGAGAAGTCATCAGCAAAATGGTTATCAAATGGCATATGATGGGGTCATAATGGGAATATTGATGGGTATTGCAATACAACAAACCAACTATCATATACAGATATATTTGGGTTCGTCTGAAAATGAATTATAGCACCCCAAAAAAAACTGTACTAGGGAAATTATCATTATCCAATGGATTTGGGGGGTACCCCATGTTCATCCACATGTTTTCCAAACCAAGTGCTGATCAACATCCAATGGCCTCCCAAGGTTGGATACGTTGGAGACATCCGTCCATTGGACACCTGGCGAATGCGTCCGAAGAGTCTCCCTGTGCTTCTTGCATTTTGAAATGGAGGCTTCATGGGGGTTTTATTTCCCAGCAAAATGGCGTATATGTGTATGGACTAAATACACATATGTATATATATATATACAATAAACAGCTTAATACACAACATATATATATATATAAAGATATAACTTATATAACATGAAACTGGTTGAGTTTTCAAGTAGTGAGGTTTTGATACCCGTTCTTGCCCCAATCATTCCTCCGTTGACATGACTCAGGCGGCCTAGGAGAAGCCTGAGATTTAATCAGCAGAGTAGGCCCCAGATCTCTCAAAGGCAAACGGCTCAAACAATGGGTGTTTCCTCAAATGGGGGTACCTCCAAATCAGTCAAACACTAGACCATTTTAGTATTGAAACCTATGGTATTGAGGATCCACCATTCTAAGAAACTCCTAAATCCGTTAATTTAGATGTCAACTCAGGGCAAGTTGCAACAGTTATCGTCCAGTTCACTATATTTTCATCTCCATTGATCTTGGCCAAAATGGGTAAACATGGACCCATGACTGGCCAAAAATGAGAATCACTACTGTATGGATTTTAGTGTTTGATGATATTTGATTCAACCAGTCCAACAATCTGGCACCAAAACAATTAGTATTATTGATATATAAAAAAAAAAACATTGGTCATCCCAGGAACAAAACAAAAACATATTTACTGATCAATTGCTTTGATGGAGGGGCAGTAACCTCTGTCGTCCCTTGATAGTAGTTGGTTTAAAGAATTTCCAAGAGTGGATTGTGACAATCCCCGGTATATTGAATAGTGAAACCCCATAATTACATGTATGTATTTGTATATACATGATTATACATGTATATATATATAAGTATAAATAAAATCAACCAACAGAGGTTTTAACTGCTCATTTGCACCTCATTACTGTTTTAGCGACGGTATAATCGCATATCATCTCCCTCACATTGCTAACCTTGCTGGTAACCTTAGATATGCCACAACAAAACAAAAAATCGCCCGCATGACATATGATATGGGTCCATTTATGGATAGAAACACAACACAAAGTAACTTAGAGAGCCGTTTTCTGGTCAAAATCAAATTATGTCCAGTGACATCCCGAGCTAAACGCGAATGGTTTACCGAGCTGAAAAACCGTCAACTGTTCCTGCCTCAGCACCACATCCCAAAGATCCCAAAGGCAAGCTGGACGCTGTCTCCTTGAGCTTGTCACTTGCTATCTGCGATCAGGTGTGAAAGGATTCAAATGATTCCAAGATCTCGAACACATCATATCACATCATGAACTTTCGTGGGAAATTAAGATATTGATAGCACCGTTTATCTATCATACAAATATGTGTGGTATACTTACGCGCAAACCCCACAGTTCGCCCACACATGATTTAAGGGAATCTTAGACATGTTTCTAGGGTATCATCAAAATCCCACCCCCGTTAAACTTTAGTGTTCAAGGGAATCTTAGACATGTTTCTAGGGTATCATCAGAATCCCACCCCCGTTAAACTTTAATGTTCAATGGAATCTTCAACATGTTTCTAGGGTATCATCAAGATCCCACCCCCGTTAAACTTTAATGTTTAAAGGAATGTTCAACATGTTTCTAGGGTATCATCAAGATCCCACCCCCGTTAAACTTTAATGTTCAAGGGAATCATGTTTCTAGGGTATCATCAAAATCCCACCCCCATTAAACTTTCATGTTCAAGGGAATCTTAGACATGTTTCTAGGTATATCATCAAGATCCCACCCCCGTTAAACTTTAGTGTTCAAGGGAATCTTAGACATGTTTCTAGGGTATCATCAAAATCCCACCCCCGTTAAACTTTAATGTTTAAAGGAATGTTCAACATGATGACGATGATGATGATGATGATGATGATGATGATGATGACGATGACGATGACGATGACGATGATGATGATGATGATGATGATGATGACGATGACGATGATGATGATGATGATGATCATGATGATGATGATGATGATGATGATGATGATGATGATGATGATGATGTAGATGTAGATGTAACATTCACCGCACGGGTCCCCTAGCCGTGCATGGCAAGATGATAGGACGGATCATTGACATGTGCATTTCGTCCCGCAAAACACAAGTGTTTTTTGACGTTCCGAAGCGTCGTCGGAGTGGGCGCGGGCAAACTGTGGGGTTTGGCCGTATACTTACTGCAAATAAGAAGTCGCTTTGCATCCTGTTTGCAGGCAAATGTTGTTACGGATCTCAGCATCGTGGATTACTTCAAAGTTGCTGGGAGCTGTTTGAACAAAAGGTTCTCCCCGACCCTCCGTCGCGCATTACTGTGACTTCCCCCGTTCTCCAGATTGGTGCGTTGCAGAACCACTTCTTGAAACCTCAGAATCATAGCTGTTGAGGATCATACAGCTAGCAACGGATGTTCAGTGATTTTTTCCCATGAAGGATAGCATGCGCTTGACCAGTGACTCAGTATGACCATGTAATACACAAGAAATCATCTTTCCAGAGGCCTGGTCAACAAAGCAGTGTCACCAAGAGTCTGAGGCTTGATCTCTGCCCTGGAAAGGACAGAAGGCACAGCCTGCGCGGGACGTCTCGAGTTGGATCAGTGGGTTGGCCAAAATCGATGTTTTGCCATGTGGGATGCCCCAAAAACAATCGACCCTAGGAAGGGAAAACTTTAGCATCGACCCGAAACGCATCCATATTGAAAAGAATGTCCAAATTTAGACCATACTGAAAAAAGGCGAATTCAATCTGCCTTGTCATTTTTCGTTGAATTTCAATATAGGTAGAATCTTGAAGTCAAACTACCATCTGATATCTGGTAATCAGTGAAATATGGCAACAAAACATGTCCAATAGGAAATTCATCATGGATTTAAACTAGGTCAGTTTGCATGACCAGCTTCGATTTCTGGAGTGCCAAGGGTCTATATCCCCCAAGTCTCAACCTCAGTCGTCCCGTCGCGCCTTAGGGATGTGCGGTAGCGCCGGTAGCGGGGCCTCTCGGTCTGGGATGCCGCCCAACATGGCTTCATCGGCACTCATCAGATTCGCCTGGCAGTGGATTAGAACATTCTTACTGATTCCAGACCCCTCAGCAATTCTTAAAGTAATCCATACCGAAGTGTTCCCATTGGTGTGCCAAACATATATAGATCATTATAGATCCAAATAATGTAGATGTTAAATGAACCATAGGAAGTGTGAACAACAACCTTCAGAAAATCTATCAATTCTTGAAGGAACGTTTCTTGATTAAAGGAAAAGCCCACCATTTTACCAACACATTGGGGTCAAACCAACCCAGTTCTAGGGGCGTTCAGGGAAGCTTTCCTGTCAATACCTGAGGAGTTTCCTCACTTCATCCCAATGCATGCTTCTGCCATGAAACCAGATGGGATACTCAAATGCCTCGAACATTTCAAAAAAACGGATTCTCGGAACTCAATTGGACGTGGAAGCCAAGGAGGAAAGCATCTCACATGTTTCAAGTTCTGGCTGCACGTTTTTTTGGTGCCACTTGTCCCTGATAGTGACTTTACCTGTAAGTTATGTCCCCCAAAAGCGAAATCCAAACCACCAGGGATTGTAAAATCTGACCTCCGGAATTCATGTCGTTTTTAGGCTGTTTAATTGCCCAGGTATTTCATTTACAGGAGTAGAGTTTAGGACATCACTGTTTTGGAGGCAACCCCCTGAGTCTAGATCAACCATGGTTTATGACACCCCCTAAAATGAATAGCATGGAAACCAAAAAACACCTCATGCCTCTGGAAGGTGATTTTCCTATGGGACATGGACATCTTTGGTTTCCATGCTGAATTTTGGTTTAGACCTGGGTTGACAGTGTATCTGGGCAATTCTTGGGATGATTCCCCTTTATACCGATCCTTGGAATGCGTGTGTCTGAACATATCTGAAAATGGTGCACCGCAAAATTTGATGGCTGGTCATTTTCCTCAGCAACATGACCATAACTGATGGTAGATCCCATTTCAAAGACATCCAAACATATCAAACAGTATATAGATATGACGGAATAGTCTGAATACTTAAATCCCCATGATATTCCCACTACATCCCCACAATATCCCTTTACAATAGCAAGTAGTGATGGTTAAGAATTGTATATCGTTAGGCAGTTCACAACCCCATTTTTATGTCTAACAACAATATATCCTCATGGTTATGTCACATCATATCATATTGATTGGAATATTAATTGGAATATTGATTGGAATAGATAGTGATACATGTGGATATATGTATATATATATATATGTGATATATGCCATTACAAAACGAATCAAACAATTCAATTTTGTTGAGAATCATGGAAATCATACAATATTCCAGATATTGCTGCTTGGTTAACCATTTCTTCCAGTCCCATCCCCATCATATCCCTATGGCGGCCTGCCAGGTTGGTGAAGCCATGGCTCTGGGACAACATTGACTAACATGTTATTTCCAGGTCGCCATCTGGGAGTTGGAAGATGCTATTGTATGTTATACGATGCTATGATATATTGATATTGTATATAGTTGATTTTATATGTTATAATATTGTTAATAAAATATGGTATAACTGAAAAAAATATGGTTGGATGCATGTTTTCTCAGAATTGTTTGAAGAAAGGAACATCTGCAGGAAACGCCGATACAAGTATAATAAAAAGACAAACCTCATCGTTTCCCGTGGATGTTTCCTGAAGCCAAGCTGTTGAAACAAAAGGATTCCTGGCATTGGTGGCATAAATCCTTGCGTTTGCCTTCTTAGTGAGTTCTTAGTTTTTGTTGTTGTATCATCTTGTCTTTCCTGAACCAAACCAAATGAACCAAATGTTCAAGGAAAACAAAACTCCCATGCTCAGCAAGTGACCACCTCGGGATCAGTATCAGCTCTGCTCAGCTCTGCCCAGCTCGGCCCAGCTCTGCCCACAGCTGCCATGTCAGGGCATCTTCGAATGTTGCTGATGTACCATGTTGTTCCCACCACGTAACCATTTCTCAGGGGTGCCAGCAAGGCTGAGGGAATTGATGTCACAAATCTTTAGGCCGTCATCCGTCCACATGCACCAGAATCATGTTAAGCGACCATCAATCCCACCTTCCAAAATGGCCTAGGAAATATGGGGTTATTGTGCTTTCAAATCTGGGACCTAAAGCATCGGATTCCCTATTACGAATGATTGTCATTGAATAGGTTGTTTTTTGGGCCCCAATTCTGAAAAATACAACGAATAAAAATTCTGTACATGTGATATTATGATATTGCGGATGACATATTCATGTATATATATATATATACTAGTATATACATATATATATATATTATGATATATATATATACTAGTATATGTACTTCAAAATGTATGTAAATATGATTACAGTACATTAAATCTATGACGTACTTCTGAAAATATATTACGGTAGTAACTGTAGTATAAACAAAACTTAAACATTTAGTTTAAAACCAATCTGCAAACAACCCATCCCAACTTCCACGAAATCATCACACTTTTCCCAGCTCGCTGGGTTCAGCAGAGTGGTGCGACACCTTGGGGAAGATCGACACATCACCAGGGCGATTCTGGGGATTTCAAATGTGAACCATCCAGCTTTTGGGTTCAAAACCCACTTTTTAGGCACCGACTATACCGAATACCCAATGATCTCTTCATAAGATGGTCGGGTTTGTCGCATGCAGGTTTGGATCATTTTGGTGGTGGTGCTCTTCTTGGTGAATTGAGCAATGTATCATGATGTCTTAATCTTCTATAACGGGTCCAACCTTTCTTTGCATTTGCTGATTTTGTTTGCAATCTCCATCCAGTGGCCAAGCTTGGAAAACCCACCCAGTTTACAAACTACAGTAGCTGAAAATCTCACTTTTAGAGGAAAGCAAAACATGAAACTGACTTTCACCCACGCCCAGATCATCCCAAATCCTACACCAGGGGCTGATTTTCGGGAGCTATTACAGGTGGACCAGCCATAGAGTTCGCACCACACGGGCAATGGTTATCACAGCAGGCAATTGCTTTGAGATATCAATATCAAGGACATTTATTTGGCATGGGAAACCTAAAGCTTTTGGTGGTTGATCGCTATGGTGATTGGCAATACTCTGGTTTAACCAAGGTCACCCTGATCCAGGAATCCCAGACATGACATCCCCGATTTCTCTTGGCTGAGCCGTTGAACCCCCTATACTTGCCGGTGAATATCCCATCTTGTTTAGCTACAGGCAATGTGGATGATACGGAAAATGACCAACGAATCTTTGGCCGACCGTATCGACCCCAGTGGCTTGTAGAACCTCCAAAATCCAATCACTTGAGACCGGCTTTGTCCAAAGATGCGATTTGGAGAATTACTATTCATCATATTCATCATCATAAGCTCCATGAAAAACCTCCCAGTCTTGCGTGTTTCATGAATGTTCGTCATGTTACCATAAATTCTACATGATTCTACATTGAATCTCATTACATGGCACTTTTGGTATGATATTGTTGTGCAAAGGTTGAATTTACTATTCATGATGAAAATATGTCAACCCTATTATATGTTTGTTTCATTTTGTTTCATTACATTAGCACATTGAAATGAAGAATGGTTGCTACGTACCCCACTTTTTTACATGAACTTTCTACTGCCAATCTCTAGGGCCACCCGCTCTCCGTCGGAGCGCTCCGGTGCGGCTCCTGGGTTGCCATGGTGAAATGGCCTAGTTCAATGACATACTCGAATTAAAAATGATCATTTCCAAAGCTATGTTGCATTGTTAGATTTGTTAGGTTACCAAAGGGGAAGCCAGCTGACCTCCAGCTACTCTTCAATGATTCTTCCAGAGATTCAAATCTTCACTTTTTCGGGGGTCCAAGTCCAAGCAAGACTTTTATTTGAGTAATGGGCTCCCAACGCATGACTCCGGTCAACTAAGGTCTCTAAAATCCTAGAGCACAGTATATTGACAGTTTTATAGCAAATCAAGAAACTACTGTAAATTGCAGCAGAACCTGTCCATGCCATGCTTTTGATCACGCGAATAAGTAAGATTGGGAATTGTGATGAAACATACATGTACTATGTGTACATGTTTTTTGTTAACTGCAATACTTCAATATGTTCCAACAGGACTGGTTGGATGGTACTTCTGCATTTTCCAAAGCCAGAACCTGTTCCAGTTTGTCAAATTCAAGCTTTCACAAATTGAAAAAAAAAACAACATGTTGTTGGACCAAGCTGGATTCCATTCGCATAGGAGGAAAAACACGCAGGCTGGACACAGAACCAATGAAGTGCAATGAGTAACGTGCACTCATCGCATTTTATCAACATGATTCAAAATGTCATCATTACTACACTTGTATAGGTACATTACAAAGCACCCCCGCAAGAAACCGCAATTGCGAACAAGGGTATTCTCAATCCATTTTGAGGTTCCCACATGAAACTTCAGAGAAGATCATTGCATTCTCGAAATGCAACCCCCAAGATCCCGTAGTCCATCCCAAATCATGCTGTTGGGCAAAGTCCTTAGTATCCCTGTAGAAATTCCATGAGATTCCCATGACATGGTGGGTGTTATCACACATTCATACTCCAAGGCGTTTGTCTGAACAGTTGGACATCCAAAGTTTGATTGTTGAACATGTTATGCTCATATAGAACGTAATCCATGGTTGCAGCCTATTGGTAACCCGGACACAAATGTGTTTTCTTTCCGATTGCAATATCTTGCAGCCATGCGGCGACCATTGGCGAGGCGGCACCGCGCTGCAAACAACGATATACCTGCAGATTTGCATCAAGATTTTGGGCGCAAGAAAACCCCAATATCCGCATTGCAAGAAGACATGGGACAAAAAAACAATGATGTTTGTTTCATAATATTTCATATATCTGACCGTGTTGGAACGCTGCACCCATTACCTCATTCTGTGAAGATAAAACCTATCAGTGCCTAGGTCAAAATTGTGTTACCTTCGTTACCTTCGACACCCTGCCAGTTGTAAGGCCTCGGAAACCCCTCCGGAAAAAAACGGTTACAGAAGGCCAAGTTTACCTGGGTAGCAATATGGAGACTTCAAAAATCTTCAAACATTGTTTCATTCCACGCAGCAAAAATGATGTGATCATGAGATTCATGATCTGCTGATCTGCTAGTATTTGGGTCTGTCCATGGTCCATGCTCGGCAGGTTGTCAAGGTCAACGCATGGGACAAACATGGGAACCAGTATCCACTGCGTCTCTAGTTCAAGAAGTTGGGGCAACTGGCTGCCAAGGAAAGCATCTCGAATGTCGCAGCGTCTTTCATCCAAAAGGCCTCCCCTTTCCAGCCCGGAACGCGACGTCGACTCGACGTCACAACTGCCACGCTCGTGTACGGGTGCCTAGCGGCATCCTGCGGCGATGCAGCTTTCATCCCCAGCAAGCGCTTTAGCCCATTTGCCTCGCTGTCATACATCCAAGTTGATGCGTTGGCCCCAAGGAAGCCGGATGCTGCGCGTTTGCACCCGGCCAGCGGTGCATCAACTGCGCGCCAAATGGGCGCTTGATATGCAGTTGTCAGGGTGAACGCTTGGAAGGTTTCATTTTCATTGCCGAAACTCATTCTGAACCAGGATGATACAATAATTTGTGTTGCGGGGTGACGTGACTATGTGATGCCACCAGATCGTAAAAAAACAACACCCTTGTGGCAAATTGGAAGGACAAACGCAATCTTGGCCAGCCAGTTGAAGGGATTCAAAAACTTTCCACGCCAGGAGCTTTAAAAAGGGCGGTGACATGTGGTGAAAACCCAGAGAATGAAGGATAAGCAGATAAGCACAACAATCTCAATGGTCTGCTCTGTGGCCAGCATTTTGCCGCGATGGTTCAGTCCTCAATGGCGGCAAGGCCATGCAAATCAAACACATTTCACCAATGTCCAGCCTCTACAAATCAATCCATGCAGGAAAAGAAAGGTTCCGAAACGAAGAATGAAACACTCCAATCAGAACCCCGGGTCTGTAGCCTCCCCTTTCCAGCTCGGGTAGTGAGGCTAGTCAAAACCACATGCAGCCTTCATCCCCAGCAAGCGCTTTAGCCCATTTGCCCTGCTGTCATACATCGACATTGCGATGCGTTGGCCCCAAGGAAGCCCATACTGCGCATTTGCACCCGGCCAGCGGTGCAACAACGGAGTGCCAAAAATGGCACTTACCACAGTTGTTAGGGTGAACGCTGCTCAAGTTTTGGCTCAATTTTAGGGTGAACGCTGCTCAAGTTGTGGCTCAATTTCCGAAAGTCATGCCATGTTCAACAAGGAGAATGTTAAACGCTCTTAAACCCGAAGACAAAAAATTGGGATAAAGATTGTGAAGCAATTCTAGCAAGCCCTGCCCCAACCACCTCACGATGCTAGCACCCTCATCTCCAGTGCATTCAGGCTGTGATTTCTTCAAAACTTTGTGAGAACGCACTGGACAAACCCACGCAAACAACAGCAAATCCCTTCTGTGACATACATTGGAAGTCTCACAGTTGCTTCTTCCCCTGACTTGCCAGAAAATACAAATTCCATCCTGATGCATCCAAGCAAACAATTTTTCACTTGCAAGAAGCAGCAGGACATGCTTTTTGATGGCCTCCCCTTTCCAGCTCGGGTAGTGAGGACATGCAGCCTTCATCCCCAGCAAGCGCTTTAGCCCATTTGCCCTGCTGTCATACATCGACATTGCGATGCGTTGGCCCCAAGGAAGCCCATACTGCGCGTTTGCACCCGGCCAGCGGTGCAACAACGGAGTGCCAAAACTGGCACTTACCACAGTTGTTAGGGTGAACGCTGGTAAAGTGCTTAGTTTCCCAAGTTCATGTCATGGAAGGAACATCAAATTGAAGTCTTGGCTAACTTAAGGTGAACAAAAAATTGTCAGTTGCTTGACAGGATTAAATCATATTGACCTATTGAACATTATTGAACCAATGAATGTCAAATGGCACAATCAATTCAACAACTTGGGCTCTACAGCATCTGATCCAAAAAAAAAACGCCAAACCTGAGGACCCCAGAGTGTGTCCGCAAAACCACAAAGAAGTGGCTAGAAAGAGTTCAAATTCCCAAGTTGCGGGTCTTTCTCAAACCCGACAACCTGCGACACACACACACACACACACTGCTGAACATGCAGCCGAAATGCCCTGCCCACTGGGTGCAGGCACCTTACTCATGAACACTTTCCACATTTTTTATCACCGGACTGATTTGCAATAGGTTGGACAGCATGAACATCTGAAATCGGAAATGTGTCGTTTGGGAACTCCTGGTGGAGTTGCTCCAACATTTTGACCCCAAAGTTGGAAAAGGACCCTCCCTGAGTCTCCACCTCCAGTGATTCCACGGGCATCTGCCGACCGTTCACCAGCATTGCCGCACCATCAAATGGAGGAAAATACATGGCACGGATGAAACGCTCAACCTGCATGGCTGGTGAAAATTGGAAGGATCAAGCAATTGTAAGTTCCAGGATAAACTGATCATACGTTAGTTTTTGCACAGCACCGTGATCTCTGGTTCCCCTGCTAAGGTAGGCAAGGGGGTCTGACTGCTTTGCACATCTCATGCATCTTCAACAACACCATGGGAAACCCACCAAACGTGGTTTCACGCTGAAACAAAGCGGCACATAGCCTGCGTTTCAGACCATTCAGGCTGTATCAAGCCTTCGAAGGGTAGTTTCCTGCGCCCAAGGTGCAAATCTTTTGCATGTCTTGGAATCTTGGCGTGGGGCCATGGCAGTCCTGTAGTGGTAGGAACTCTCTCCTTTCTGCTCTTCACCTACAGAAACGATTTCAAAGCCAAGATCTTGAATTTTCTCTGATTCATGAAGAAAAACGAGCCATCATTCAAATCCACCACGCCTGGTTTCCTTTGAAAATTACAATCATATGTTTTACTTATTTGATTTTCCCAAAGCTGGATTTTGATTTGCTAAGAGGCGAAGCTAACACGCTTGGCACCTGGTGGTAAGCCAGTGGAAAAGTATCTCGTGAGCCTTGCAGACTGAACAGTGTTTAGACCACACACGTGGCCCGAAAAGAAGGGTTATTTTTTTGGATCATGGTTTAACCTGATCCCGCATGTTCCATTTTCTATGTAGGTACGAGTATGTTGGAATATGATATACCAACATAGTTATGTAAGTATGCGCAAGTATATGTCGGCATATGTAGGGATATGTAGGTACGCGTATATGTGGGAATATGTAGTATAGGGTAAATGTGGACATATGTAGGTATATATGTGTATTTCAAATTCCAATATGTGCCCAAAGATGTGTACAACATATATATATATATATGTATGTATGTCTATATATATATATAAATTATGTACAGGATTATGTATCTGAATATATGCATAAATAGATATAAATAGATTGCGTGTATTCGTGAATAGAACTGGAGTTCAAATGTATTTGTTGGAATAATTTGAATGTATGCGTCTGAGCAAGATGTACACACGATTGAAAATGTGCCTTCATGAAATACATGTACATTTCTGTTTGTTAGCAACAATAACACACACACACACTTATATACCTTACTTTGAGTGATCCCGACCCTGACACGCTATTCTGAAATAGTTTCTGACACATCCTCTGGAAATATTTATGGCGTATATTATGCTTACCTTCTATTTGACATTTTTCTGACATATATTCTGACATTCTATCTGACAGTCTTTCTGGCGCATACTCTGACATTCTTTCTGGCATCTATTAATCTACTCTGACAGTCTATCCATCATTCTATCTGGCATCTATTTGGACATTTCTGAAATTCTTTCTGATATATTGGACTTAGATGTCCTGACATCTGGCATTCTATCTGACACCTGCTCGAGGGTCGGGTCCAGGCGTGCCCAGCTGCCTCTGGAGGTGATACCCACATGGCAGGTAGGGAAAAGAAACATGTCAAAATGTGTGTTTGCAAAGAACATATGAAAACACATTCCCATATGTCCAAACTTGCGTACATGTACATCTTCTTGCAAAATATGTATGATATTCTGACTTGCAAAAAACATCTTAAATGATTAGTTAGAATCACACAATGTCTAAATTAGTTCAAAATGAAAAGTACCAAACCCCCCAAATAGACCTTGCACAGGAAATCAATATATGACATCTACGGGCACGCGTCGTCGCCTGCCCCTACCCGCAATGTCATGTGCCAATGATGATATCCCCCATCGAACTCCACCCCGTCACCCCAATGGTTCACTATTCACGTGCCATGCTTGTAGTAGTTTTGAAGCATGTTGCCTGTCATTTTGATACCTCAAGGCTGCATTCAACCTTGAACCTGTCTGTGGCAATACTCGCAATACCCTGCGCTTGTCCCCATCTGCGTGAAAGGTTATAAAAGGTTGGAAAAATGTAGCAATACAAATATGCTGCAAAAGGGGTGAGCTCATGGTAAGTGCGCAATTTTCTGTCCTTGACCTGTTCAATAATTGTCATACTTGGGCAACGATTGGTAGAACGCGGGCTCCCTCATTTGGGTGTGAGGGTCTCATGATGCCCTCATCTTCGGCACATATGCTCTTACATCTCTCATCTTACTTACATATGAAAACAAAGCATATCTTATCATATCTTCAGAAAATCCATGTACAATTATGAGTGCAAGAAGTGCCAGGATCGAGCACTAGATTTGGGTGAGCTAGATTTGGGCAAGTCTGAGGATCGAGCACTGCGCGGGCACAAAGTGCAGTTACAGGCAAGAGCTTCTGATACACCTGGCGCATCACTGCTTGCAGCATGTGGGCGACGTGTATGAGCCAAAAAAAATCAACTGCATAGCGGATGCAACGGAGTTAACTGCATGTTGTTCAACCTCCTGAAATATTCATAGAATTGAATTAAATGTACATTTCAGAGTTTCGAAAAACGACATGCTTTGAAAATGATTGGGCTCACACAACATACAAAGATAAACAACATCATGCAAACAGACTCGTACTAGATTTTAGATTCACATGGGGGCAGGACCGCGATCTGACACTCACATCACCCCACGGCCGATCTGTGAATAATAACAGCTGCCTGCGCAATAACTTCTGACCAGCCCCACTTGCTTATTGAAGTCGTTGACAGGCGAGCTCTCAAGAGATAGCTATAAGATGCTATAGGTTGCTCCATAACTATGGTAGCTATGCTTTGTAGTATTCAGGTACATCTACACTTCATGGGGGCCCTTGGTGCCATGGATTCAAAAAAGTGCCCCATCCTTCTAGGTTGACGAACATGTTGTCTTGCACATCTGCAACATTCTGCTGTCAAACTGGGTGGCGCCAACCGAAAAAGATGTATCCGACGGTTCCTTGGCCGTGCAGAAGGTTGCTAAGTTGACAGTGTTGTGTCTTTAGTGTACATAAATCTAATGATTGTCCAATTTAAAACTGCAGGTTTCATTGTCAAAGGCCGAGGTGACCAGTAAAATTTTCGTTAGATTGGGGCACACAGCAACCCCTGAGCCATTGATATCTTTCGAATGATGATCGTGTATACAAACAGTCAATGAACCAACTCTGCATATAGAGAATTTTCAGCAAGGTAAATCTGATTCAATGCCACGCGCATGAGCCACCTGCTATGGGGCCCACGCCAATTGGAGCCGCTCTTGCTGCACAATCAGCCCCGCATCAAAGTCCTGCTTCAACCGAAATCAACAAATAGCAACCGCGAAAAAAATAAAGAAACACAATCCTACCAAAATATGTGTAGATAACTTGTGTCTTGTGAAAATGCAAAAACGCAGGCCAGCATTGAAGGCAGTGTCTATGTTGGTTCCCACAGCAACATGTGGCATTGGACAACATTAGATCACCGACGCCATGAGACTAGCAAGGGTTTGTGTTGTCTCTGTATGATAACAACAGACTTTCACACCCAACTAAATGCGGTTGGTTCATGCAGCTCACTTCAAAAACCAACTGACCTAGTCGCCTGCAAACGTGATAATAGGTCAACAACTGTTTGGCGCTTCCATCTTCAACAACAGGCGAATTTGGGAGAAAATTGTGATTGAGGTGACCACACATTTTTTGACCTGTAGCCTACAACTATGTGATAGTTGCCACGTTGGGGCCATTTTCCGTCTCAGTATGTGCAACAATGGTGTTTGGGCCAAACTTAAAACATAATTCACCTCAACTTGGGATGGGTTTCGACCCAAGCATGACATGACATGACATGACACGAGACGACGCGACATGACGCGACATGACGCGACTGACATTTTGACTTGACTCCGTTGAAGTTTGCTTGGGTAATTAGAAAACAAACGCATCGCAAATTTACCGCCTTACAATCCCAACACAACGGCTGGCAACATGTGTGCAGCGTCGTATAAACGTGGTATACCGAAGTAATGACACTAGTTTAACTTCACCATACCAATGTTTCATCAACCGAAATCACAACAATCGTTGATTGGGTTTACTTCAGTATGCTTCACAACAACGATTTTGTGGCTGGGAAATAAACCATAATTTGACATCTCTACAGGTCACTAAGTCTTTGTAAGTGCCAATAGTATCGCACAAGGCTGTGGCGGAAGTTTCAAAGATAGGAAACCTACAGGAGAGGTTGGTTGTTGTGAAGCATGGATGGCAGAGTGAAAACACTGATGGATCGAAAGGTGGTTGGAGTGTCGGGCTATCTCTATCTGTCTATCTGTCTATCTATCTATCTACCTTTCTATCTATCGGTCTATCTGTCTTTCTGTCAATTTAGCAATCTATCTGTGTATCTGACTATCTATCTATCTATCTATCTGTCTGTCTGTCTGTCTGTCTGTCTGTCTATCTATGTATCTGTCCATCTATCGATCTGTCTATCTATCTATCTATCTATTTATCTATCTATCTGTCTCTATGTATCTGTCTATCTAAATATCTATCTATCTACCTACCTACCTATCTATCTATCGATCTATCTGTCCATTTATCTATCTACCTATCTATCTATCTGCCTATCTATCTGCTCATCTCTC
>BGPT01001738.1:67671-87671 GCA_003297045.1 Symbiodinium sp. clade C Y103 | reverse complement strand
ATCATTTATTGCTCTTCTGCTTTGGCATCCAACGAACTACAAAAACAAAAAACAAAAAACAAAAACACAAAAAAACAAAAAAACAAGTCAATGGAGCTCCCTGATTGGCTGAGACATAGGGTTGTTGTTTTTTTTTTTTTTGGTTTGCCTGTTGTTTCTGCACCAGTTTTAGGCAGAAGTTGGCAAATTTCATTGCTTTGCTCACTTTTTGTTTTCTCTTGCTTCTTTTCACTTTCAAAGTTGTGTGATGTCTCTTGCCTCACAGCATGACTGCTTCTGTCTGGCTCTAAGCTTTGCATTTGTGAGGGGAGAAGCCTAATTTTCTATTTTCTAAAGGGGGAGGTCTTATTTTCCTATTTTCTGGAGGTGGTGCCCCTATTTGTTCTTTTCTAAGCAAAGAGTGTCACCATTTTTTCAAGGAATAAAAATATTGCATCTTTTTCAAGGAAACTTGCATAAGGGCATGCCCCATGTCCTCAAGGAATACTCTTTAAGTGCAACAGAATATCATTTCAAAATAATGCTCGACTTTCTGCAACAAGGAATATTACGTTTGTTCAAATGACATTTCCATGGAGCCAAGCTGCACTTTCTTACAGAAACATAGCCCTCTTTCAAAGGGATTGCTATACATATACATATATAGATATATATGAAAGGGTTCCCTTTAGTACAAGAACTTCAACCATGCCATGCTCTTTCACAAGGACTGCTGTGTGTCATGAGGGCCACTTTCTCAAAGGAATGCCACACACTTTGAAAAGGAATACTGTATATACACCTATGATAATGAACATAGTTCAACATAATATCATACAATGAAAAATGTTAATTTTAAAATGATTCTTGATTTTTGCAAATTGATGGTGGTTCTTTTTCGAACAAAGATTGCATAACTGTTCAAGTTGATAGTTCATGAAGTCATCAAGTACTTTTTTACAGGAATATCGCACTATTGACGAAGTAATTTGTACATTCAACTTTTAATTTTGGAGGGATGCTACCCTTCTCTGAAAGGACTACAATCTCTATGGAAGAAATACCATTTTTTGTTTCCAAATATAGGCAAGATATGATGCACTCTTTCTAAAGGAATGCTGTGCACATCTCAAGGAATGATACACTTTATCAGAGGAATGTTGTTTTCTTGTAGGAGAATGTTGCATGGGGGTATGACACAACTTCCTTAAGGAATGTCATTTTTTTGAAACAATTACTCCTGAGAAGCATGCTGTTGCCCTTAAAATCTGAATTGACATGATGTCTTTAAAAAAAATCAAGAAAACTGCATGCTTATCCTTACAAACGTTCCATATCTCTTTATGATGCAGAGAACTCTGTCAGGAAGATGCAGTACTGCTTGACCAAAATGTAATTTCCTGTCAATCAAAAGTGCTTTTTCCTCTTGTTCATGCTTGCTATCAAGACATGCAGCATAGAAGCAATATCACCCTATCGTCTGAGTGTGGCGCAACCGGTCAAAATTGAATTTCATTTCTCTCTGATATTCATTGACTCAAGTGACCCAATACAAAATTTCATAGCAAAAACGACTGCATTACAGCATATTTCTACCAAACTGCATGTTCCCAGCTGATTGACCGGTTTGCTTTCAGGTCCTTTAACTTATTGTTGCGTGCAGTGCACACTTGGGTATTATGTGCTATATACACACAAGACTTGAGGCCAAAAGTTCTTCCACATTACATACCTGTAAATAGTTCTACAACTACGAAGCCTCAAAACTAAGACAGACTTAAACAAATGTTTTAAGTGACTCATGGTCTACATTATTCAAGGCATAAAACTTACCAAAAAGCGCACCCCCACAGTCCCCCGCTCTCAAATTTAAACCTTACATTCCAGCGATCCGTCCATATCGAACAAACCCAGACCTGGTTGCTATTGATGTGGATAGGACTTTCTTCCACTCGGTATGATCTGAAACATATAGTTGAACCCAGCACCGTTACCGTTGTGAAGATTTGTGAGGTGAAACTCTCTTCTGTGTCAGTTCCCGTCTCTTCCGAAACAGCAAGTTGGATACCATGAGCCAGTGTATACAGGGGACAAAGTCATTGCTTTGGTTGGCTGAAGCTGAAGAAAATGTGGAAGTTTTGGCACCAATATAGTGCCACAGCGAGACACAAAGCGCGTTAGTCCTTTGGACCTACCTACTTTGAAACTTGTTCTGCGGTGTTCTGAATTCTTAAATCTTGGGCTGGATAGTGAACAACCGTTACTGAGGAGGGTCTGCGCGCATGTTTGTTCAAAGTCAGCACACCATAGCAGAAACACATGCTTCGGTATTTTGAACCATGACCTCCATGTAGAACATGAAACTTTCTTCGGGCTGGGTGTGTCCACCAGCAGCCCCTATGCTTGGGCAGCAGAGAAGGATGGAAATTGACACAATCGCAGCAAAGGTTCAACCTCAGGGGCTGGTGTAGGCAAGACTTGGCCAAGCAAACTCTTCTAGCGAAGAGAACCGACACATATGCAAAAGGCATCAAGAACATCGAATGCTTTAATGCCAAAACATTGTAAGTCGGGGTTGTTAGCCGCTATGTAGTAACCAAGCGCTGATGTCCAATCACCAGAAACATTTTCCGAGATCTGAGAAAAATGCAATGTTTGAAGATATCGAAAATCAACGTGACACATCAAATATATCAGAGCGGTTTGTTCATACCCTGTCAACTTTTTTAATGAAGAATGGGAAAGAGCAGGCCAAACAAATCCTGAAATTGTATGGGCGCAGTCACACGTGATAGATGGTTGCTGACAATCCGAAAGAACCCACGGCATGTCCCAGCCAAATCAAGTCATCCGACACACTCGCAGGGATTTTCTTTCGATAGGACCTTCGAGTGTTTGGCTCGCACGGCGACGGCCGGAAACGATTTTGACCCTTAGGGTTCAAGGCTTCGACCGGGCCAAAACCCTTACACATGGAAAGTGACATATTTACAAGAAAATTCTTGACGTACATCCGATCATATTAGCTTTCATGTTGCTGAAATACAAAGCAATCAAGTATACAGGCATTTTCCAGTATATGTCACTGAATTCAACCAAATTTCCCAATCAGCCTGTTTAGAGGGCCTCAAAGGTTTCTGTCAATTGTTTTCCTGTCCATATTGGCATCAAGCACGCGCGCTGCTACCAGAGACATGTTCATAGCGTAACATCTACAGTACGCGCTCGAGTTGGGAAGACATGTTCATAGCGTATAGCATCAGGCACTCGTGCAAGAGCAAGAGACCTGTTCATAGCAGCCATAGACTGACATCAAGCAAGTGCGCCACTGCAAGAGACATGTTCATATAGCAAAACACCAAGCATGTGCACGGCTGCAAAAGAAATATTTATTGCGTAACGTCAGGTAAGCACGCAGGCGGAGGGCAACCTTCACAGCGAAACATCAAGCACGCGTGTACTTGCAAGAGCAAGTCCTTGGAGTAACATCACGTGCGCGCGCAAGAATAAACGAACCTTTTTGGCCCTCCCCCCACCCCCCATGCCCCTGGCATTGGCGGGAAAGCCCGAAAAGAAAGCACGGTAGTGACACGGGTGCGGAAATAACTTGCCGCCTATATTCTTTCCTCACCACCGGCACACGCAAAGTTGCTTATCAATCAAGCCTGCCAATACTTTAAACCAGATGTCAACAAATTGCTCCTGAATACCTGTCATTAGATTGGTCAAACTAATTGCCAAAGAACAATATTCATATCCCTGTATGCTGCTATTCGCCGGGGTGAAGAACATGTGCCTGACGCTGCTGGTTGGGGGGGCAAACCTCTTGGCAAAAACTAGGCCCTCAGCAACCCCTACAAATCACCCCCTATATAAATACGATGCCGCTCATGACATTCCTATCAGATTTCAGAACGGGGGTTCAGTCCCTATGCGTGCGAATGTTTGCCCATCTTCTGACCAACCACCATATGTTTGGAATTGTTCTTTCCCCACCTGCCAGGTGAGGGCCTCTAGATTTTAATAAAGGTGCAACTCCTTCTCCTTCTTCCTCCTCATCCTCCTCTTTCTACCTTTCGTCTCCTCTGCAGCTTGGGATGCAGTGGGCCATGCCGGGACCGGAACTCCAGATTGCCAGGTCAGAGCGCAAGGGTGTTTGGAACCGTTCTCCATATCGCAAGCTCCGGATGTTGTGGAGATGCCTGGATCGCGAGCTCACGATGCCATGGAGGGCGCCTGGACCCGAACTCCCTATATCGTGAGCTCCGGAGGGCGCCTGGACCCGCCAGAATCATGCCAGATGGAATTCCAGAATAGATGCCAGATAGACTGCCAGGGTGCATTTGAATAAATGCCAGGATGTATCAACAAGTATGCCAGAGTAGATGACAAATAGAATGCAGATAGGATGTAAGATTTAAGGTCAATATATGCCCGAATGAGTGTCAGACCGTTCTCACAATAGAGGCCGGAAAGAACGTCAGATAGACTGTCTAATGGCCATATAAGCCATATATACTTCCAGATGATAAGTCAGATATGTTAGAATGCTGGGTGGGGATCACTCGAAGAAAGATAGTTGAATCTGAAGTAGAAGGGGAAGCAAAAGATTTGGCTTTAAGAGCAATGATCGAACGAATTGAAATTTACATTGCGCACTTTACATCGTTTTGATTGCTTCATAGCTCTGGAAAAGGCCCTGCACTGAAAGCTTTCTGAACAATGATTTTCTCCGCATTAGAAAAGTGCTTACAAGCAAGGAGTATTCACTTCTACTAGGTTCGCTTTTTGTCCAATACTTGTAAGAATCGGATCGGATTTGACACAAACTCATCTGCGCAGTAACTTTGCCAGGCCGACGCGGAGACAATCAAGTCTGGTCGGAAACCACTTGCGGCCCTTGGGGCGCCAAACTCATAATTTCAGGGGGGTTCGAAGAATTTATGAGATTCAACGGCCGACAGAAAAGGGTATAGGACGCACATGAATGCAAAGATGTATGTTCCAGACATTCGCTCTTTCGCCGTTGCAAAGCACCAACGATAACCAAAAACTCCATGCTGGGCCAGAGGTGTATTGTTTGAAAGGAACGGTTCACAGGTCAGACCTTGCTGGTTCAAGCAAAAGAGGTAAAAGCCGAACCCCAGATGGTATAGCCAAGTGCTTTGGTCTTCTTGATCTTCACCCTTTGACCGACCCCGGGAAAAAAACGTTGCATTTTGCATCAAAGTCTCTTCAATATTTCAGCATTGCTATCGAGCAACACCTGGCACCGGACGTGTCCACGTCGACATGTTGCAGGACATGTAACGTCACAAGGAAAGCGGGCATCCTAAGAATTTGGCCTTCTAGCATGGGTTTTGCCTATGTTTCGTTTTGACCAGCCATTGTGGGGAGCCCGCTGTCGACGTTAGACCCATACACTCGTATAGGTGGCTGGACACATTATTAATCAACAAATAGAAAAATATGCGGATATGTGAAAAAACGCCGCGTTAGGCAATCCTGGCTCATCAAACCACCCTGGTTCTGCGCGTAAAATCTCTTGCCAAATCTTTGACCTGAAACAAATTCCGTATCGTAGCTGCTGATGGCATTGGCGTTTTGAAAGGGGATGCGTCTCAATTAAACTGGTCGCCGTTCACGCAATCGAAGCCCAGAGCCGCGCAAACATCTCGCAAATCCTCAGATCAGAAAACCGTCCACATGGCACTGAATGACGTCAATTAAAAACATATCATAGAAAAAAAAACTGCCCAAACAGCTTTAGGCAGCAAACAATGTCTTAATGGCAAAGAAAACAAGTGTACGTTTCAACGGGATTATCAACGTACAGGGGTGTGTATACCCGTGCTTGGGATTACATACTGCGTTATTCTCAGCAAGGGGAAACCAATCATTGATTTCCCCATTCGTAAAGATAACAATAAAATTGCAACTTTTAACCCCAACCCAACCCTTGAGCCAGCGCCCCTGGCAACAGCTGAGGCCTCAGGCGCAGTCCTTCGCTTGCGACGTGTGGGAGATGCAGCTCGCAGCAGCGAGGCCTTCCTGCGCACCAGCAATGATTGGCCTCTAACAGTTATAGTTATAGTTGACACCCTGAGGTAAAGCTATTCACTGGTATCAACTTGGCAGGCTTCAGGCAGGTGATCCTAAGGTACATGATTGTGTATAAGTCATTTCAGAATTCAGCCTCTTTATCTGATTTTAACGGGTATGTAGGGAACTATGTTGGGACGTATGTTGGGAACTATGTTGGGAACTATGTAGGGAACTATTTCGGAAATCACGTTGGGAAGCATCCATTGATGTGACACCCTGGGCGAAACCATGTGTGGAGCCACGTTGGCATCAGGGACGGTTCATGCAGGGGGACAGCACAGTAGATCACTACACATGGGTCCATGCAGCACATATCACGCCCTTGGATTTGTAGTGATTCTTCTGTCTTTGGGTTTTGTCATGACTCATGACAAGCGCCCAGCACATGAAACACTGAAGCATTTTTCGCCATTCATGTGGAGATGCCTGGGGTACAGGTTCTGTACGGACACTCATTGTTTCGTGTCCTTTTGAAACCTTTTGTCCTTCTTGTCCAACTTCTCCGTGTTGGACCTTTGCTTTTCCTTGCCCTTCTCCTCTTGTCCTTCTTCTTGTTGCCATCGTCGTCACCTTTGAGATGCCGTTAACCATCTCCATCAACTTCTGCATTTAAGCATCTTATGTGGAAACGGCGACAAAACAAAACATTGTGTATATCAGAACCAAAAGCTAAGAAGAACGAGCCACACAAAGCAACTTGCAACAACACGTACACGGATGCAGACTGGTGGAGGTGTACATTCAAGCCATAAGTTAGATGAGGCAAAACATGATTGTGTGAAAAAAATTGAAAGTATACAGCGTCAGTTGTATGAGTATGCATCAAGCTAGCAAAACATGACTTCCCAATGATTTCAAGAAGCTAGGCAACGCCCCGGTAAAAAACAAAAAGCAATTTATACTACCGCGAGATATCGTTGCTCTCCAAAAAAGGTTGTATAAATCGTCGATGAATGCCCTGAGTCTCGAAAAATAGCAATTTTACTCTTTTTAATGCTTTACTATTTTACAGTGATTTACTGTAAATTTACGGGCCTGAAAATGATATTAGTAAATCACTTTACATGACACCTAATTTTGATTTTGAATGTTTTTTTTGTGCGTTTTTTTTTTGTGAATCTCAATGTCTCAACAATTTGATTCTTTGGTTTTTTGATTTTGTTGGTTCTGGAAACACAAATTAGAATAGATGTTCGGCATGTCTNTTTTTTTTGTGAATCTCAATGTCTCAACAATTTGATTCTTTGGTTTTTTGATTTTGTTGGTTCTGGAAACACAAATTAGAATAGATGTTCGGCATGTCTCAAAATAGAGGGTGCCCGAAACCTTTAAATCAAGGCTTAACTTTCAAGGTTTCGGGCACCCCTCGTTTTGACTTGATACATCNGGGTGCCCGAAACCTTTAAATCAAGGCTTAACTTTCAAGGTTTCGGGCACCCCTCGTTTTGACTTGATACATCACCAAAAATATACAAAAATGTAAACACATATAAGATTACAACTTTGATACATTTCTGTAGATGTTCAAGCTGATAAATCCAAACATGAAAACAAATACCGAGTTAGGCTATAGAAGTGTTTAAATACTTCGTAGCAATTATTTGTGTTCAAACAAATGTCATTATTTTTTGTTGGTCTCCTTGAGACTTTAGAGGTAGTATGCATGAGTGTATACTACGGATGGATTGGATGAAAATCCACGCTGTGTGAGTTGGAATATTGATATATGTATATATAAAGTGCGAGAAGCAAACCAAATGAACGAGAAGGAAAGCATTTCGAAACGTGTGCGCAATTTTTTGGTGGAAAATATAATTGTGGTCATCTTGTTAGATATTATTGTTTCTGCTGTTTTTTGGGCTTTAGAATTAGTATCGGCTATTGTGTACTGTGTGTGGATTGAATGATAAATCCACTGTTTGAGTTTATCTGTTAANTATTGTTTCTGCTGTTTTTTGGGCTTTAGAATTAGTATCGGCTATTGTGTACTGTGTGTGGATTGAATGATAAATCCACTGTTTGAGTTTATCTGTTAAGTTTTTGGGAAATTTACTACATTACTTGTGCAGTACATGAGTTAAACGTGTTTATTTTACTTGTGTCATGTGTGANCCACTGTTTGAGTTTATCTGTTAAGTTTTTGGGAAATTTACTACATTACTTGTGCAGTACATGAGTTAAACGTGTTTATTTTACTTGTGTCATGTGTGATAGTGTTGCTTGAGGACAATGTTTTATTCGTTTTTTCTTTGATACAAATTCCATTTTTTGGAAAGGACTTTGTATCTTCAAGTTTACTGGAGGTTACGCTAGATCTATAACAATTTAAATGGATACAGGTGTTCCTGGCAAAACCAAAGACAAATGCTCAATGATTTCGTGAAAACAGGACACCAAAGCTATCGTCAAGTCTACTTGAGGTAACGGCTAGATTGAAACAATATGATCTTAGAGACCTGCTCATGGAAGAGCAGGAACACTGCCAGATATATAATTTGATGCGGATAAAACATTACGCGACCTTCAACTTCACTTGAGGTGACGACTGAAATGAAAGAACAAGTTAACTTGCAGAAAGTTTCAGGAAGACAAGACATGATGNAAAACATTACGCGACCTTCAACTTCACTTGAGGTGACGACTGAAATGAAAGAACAAGTTAACTTGCAGAAAGTTTCAGGAAGACAAGACATGATGATAGCTTGATTTTTACCTGAAGTAGTGACTGAACTGAAACAATTTGAATTTGAAAAAATATGCATGGAAAAAAAGGAAAACTGCCCGATAATTTCATGAACTCAAGACACAATTGTTTTTCAATTTCACTTGAGGTGACGCTTGCGTTTAAACAATTTGATTTTTTTTGAGAAATACCCATGGAAGAAAAAGTTTACTGCTACAACATTTCAGGAAGACAAGACACAAAGATATCATGAATTTTACTTGAGGCAATGACTGAACTGAAACCATTTGAGTTTGAAGAACTGTCCATGGAAGAAAAGAAAAACTTGCAAATAGTTTCATGAGGACAAGACACAAAATTATGTTCAACTTTACTTGAGGTGCAAACTGAACAGGAAAAATCAATCTGTAGAATCATCCATTGAAGAAAACGCAAATTTTCATATGGTTTGATGGTGTCTGAACAGAAATCTTATGAGGTTTGAATTATTTTTGCAAAGACTACCATGAAATTTCAATGAAGTTTCTATGCCATTTCTATGAAATTCCTATGTAGTTCCTATGTAGTTCCTATGTAGTTTTTATGTAGTGTATATGCAGTTTTTAAAACTACATAAAAACTACATGTAGTTTTGATCATTTGATCAAACTACATGTAGTTTTTATGTAGTTTTAAAAACTGCATATAAACTACATAAAAACTACATATAAACTACATAGGAACTTCATAACAATTTCACAAAAAACATCATGGAATCTCCGCAAAAAATAAAAATCTATTTTAAAAAACAACCTGATGAATTCTGAAATGTCTTCAACTTCATCATGAAAGTCGTGCATTTGTTTGAAGTGTAGATTAAATAATCAATATACATGATGACAAATGTCAAACAAATTACATGTAAACCTCAGACAATCTTAAACAATGCAACTGCTACGACAACTTCACAAGATGTNTAAATAATCAATATACATGATGACAAATGTCAAACAAATTACATGTAAACCTCAGACAATCTTAAACAATGCAACTGCTACGACAACTTCACAAGATGTCAAGTGCAAAGCCTTGATTCTTGAAATATGACTATTGCCTTTTTTCTTGATCAATTTTGAGTACCTGTGGGTTTTCATTTTTTGTTNCACAAGATGTCAAGTGCAAAGCCTTGATTCTTGAAATATGACTATTGCCTTTTTTCTTGATCAATTTTGAGTACCTGTGGGTTTTCATTTTTTGTTTCATATTAATCAAGTTTAAGATCAAAATCAATCTAACAACTGGCACATGAAACAGAAAAAAGCAAATTAGCAGATACTTAAACAAAAGGTATTAGATGGATAGATTGTAATCTGTAAATTCCTTGCGCAAAAATGTAAAATTTAAGTATAATTGAATGACAACTTCTAGAACCTTTTATTATGGGCACTAAGAAGGAATAACTCTATCTCAAATATTCTACCCTTTGCTTGGTAATGATATATTTACATGTTCAAACCCAATCACAGTTCCCGACGTTNATCTCAAATATTCTACCCTTTGCTTGGTAATGATATATTTACATGTTCAAACCCAATCACAGTTCCCGACGTTCTGATGTATCACTACGTCATCATACCTTGGATTGTTTTCTCACTGTTACAGTTGAACAAAATAGACTTTTGTGCTCTCTTTTTAGTACAAATTGTTTCATGGAGCAAAGGTTTCAATTATATTCTTTCACATTGCCATCTGATAGTTTCTCTTTTTTACCATGCACGGATCCAAACAATTGTCTTTCTAAGTGGGTTTCCTTGCCCAAAAAAACGATTGGGTTCGCGCGCGATTTTTGGGTATAAATATGCCACCCCCCCACGCGCGCGAACCCAACTAAAAAATCAANGTTTCCTTGCCCAAAAAAACGATTGGGTTCGCGCGCGATTTTTGGGTATAAATATGCCACCCCCCCACGCGCGCGAACCCAACTAAAAAATCAAGTGTACACACTTGCAAGTTAGATATCCTCATTCAGACCTAATTATAGCAATGCCACAATCAGAAAGGACACCACATGCAAATGATATAGATATATAGAGATCAAGGGAATATATGTATATACATATGCATACAATTTGAAATTATTCAAAATCTACTTCTTCAAGTAATAAAAAATATCTTACATGTAAAAAAAAACTCGTGTAAAACACGAGTAATCTACCATAGAAACCCATGTAAAACACAAATACGGAAATTAATTACCAACTAGGTTTACAGAAAAAACCAGCTACCTAAGGCAAACACTACCTACGCCTTCTCCCAAAAGCTAACCAATGTAATCACCAAGTCGCACCGCTCACACTAGTAAATGCATTGGTTAGTAAATGATCTAATTCACACAAGTAAATCATCATTTTCCAGTCACAAGAAACCAACAGTGCCACAAAGAAATAAAACACAACTACTTCAAAAACCTCATACATTTGTTCGAAAGCAAAACAAAAAACAAATAAATTCAATTTAAACCCACATTCACTCAGGTAAGAATTACTTGTCAATCAATTTGAATTATCAACATTTTCTAGCCAAATCTTAACATTACAAAATCACCTAAATAAATTTAGGTGCAACCTAAATAGATTTAGGTGTAACCTAAATAATTTTAGGTGTAACCTAAATAAATTTAGGTGTCACCTAAATTTACATTGCACCTAAATATTTACGTAAATATTTAGGTGTAAATCAATGAATTTTACGTAAAATTACGGGAGAGTAAAATACTATTTTTCGAGACTCAGGGTGGAAAAACATGAAAAACACAAGAACATCTTTACGATTCAATATTCCTTTTTTACTTGAAGTCTATTATACAAACTCAAAAACGTAAGTTTAAACAACTACATATGTTTCCAAATCACTAGAAACCATGTGTACTTAAAGAAAAGGATCCATCCTGTAAAAACACGAGGAAAAAGAGCATATTCTAACCCAAAAATGTTGTATGAAAAAAGCTATGTTTTCTCTATCCTAGGAACGGTTGTAAACGGTTCCGGTGTACCAGTTGTCAATGTGGAACGGTTCTGAAAGGTTCCGTGGTTACATGTTTTCACGACCTATTCAGAACTATTTAGAAAATGCCGGAACGGTTCCGGGACAGCAGCTTGAAACGTAGGAACGGTTTAGAACGGTTCTGGTGCATCATCTTGATATGGCATTTTCTTTGGTTGCTTGCATCTTGAATACAGATGTCACGTGTAAAAGGTATCCAGTGTGGTATCATCAACAATCATCAGGTACGTTTCGAAGAATGTGTAAATGCACAAATTTTTATATATTTATATATCTATATATACTCCGGGAAGCCTAAGACAGAGGGAAGCGACCTGTGCAGCTAAGTATCCTTCATCTCTGCGAATTCGACATCGAGCTTCACCGGCTCTCTCACATTTAGCTGTTCCCTTTGGGCCTTGCTCAAGGTGCAAGTGTAGTCTCCCCACCCACCAGAAAATGCGGCTTGCTTCCTGTCCTTACGCCTGTGGCCCTGTCGGCAGTGGAACATGAGGCAGGATGCACATGTTAGAACCAATGTCAAAGAGCAATGCAAAGATGTCCACGGAACCGTTCTGGAACCGTTCTGGAACTGCTCTGGAACCGTCCCTAGAAGGAAGTTTCACAGGAATTCACACAAGACTGCATGTAAGAACACATGTTGGGAACTATGTTGGGAAGTATGTTGGAACCTATGTTGGAACCCAAGTTGGAACCCATGTTGGAACCTATGCTGGAACCTATGTTAAGAAAAGGAGCACGGGCACGGAACCGTTCTGCTGGGGAGGCCAAGACATTTGCGAAAATTTGCATGTTTGAACCTATGTTAGCTGCCATATAAAAAGCCGCTGTATATGTCCACCGAAGCGTGCTGAGCCATTCCTGGGGGCCAACCACCACCGCCCTGTGCTGTTTGAAGATAGGTGATCTTATCCTCACCCAGAAAAAACATTTTCCCTTCAGGTATGACAGATGTATCTTTCGACAAGGCTGGCTAGCTATAAAGCTGTTTCTAGCAACGAAAAATTGCAAGCGAGGAGCTTCTGACACTGTTCTCGTGGAAAAACTGCGCGGGTCTCAGGCAACTTCTGTCCTTATAGAAAATGCATGGGAGACCCAATGTGAAAACCACAGTCTCTGGACCCGGCTGCCCTGAAAACTAAGATAGTCAGATAGTGGTTCGTTCGGACGCAGAGTGATACACATTACCTACAATGGTTACTCCAATTGACACTCAGCAATGACGCGCAAAACCAAGCCTCGTTCGGGGCTAGACTAGCATGTCCTGAGGCATGCAAGTCATGGCTACAGGGGGCTGGTGGCTGAAGCTACATACCGATAGATTCACTGCTGTAAAACACATGTTTGGATTTTCAACAAACATGCCCCATGACAGTGAAGCTGTTGTTCACATGATCCTTGGGGCATCGAGGTCCAGTCCAAGTACTGGGCGAAGCAAGGTGCAGCTTCAAATCAGATGCAACATGTTTTGGGGCCTGTGCTTCCACTTAGCTTCGGAGCTTCCAGTAGCTAGATTTTTAGCTTAAATCTCGTTTTGTGATTTAAGCATATTTAAGTTGAATTAAGCTACTCGAAGCTCCGAGGCTACAATGTACATAATCACCCCTGTATAGCAAATCATGGGTGGCAAGTGGAAACCAGACCGGCTCAGGATAGTCAAATCACAATCCCAAACTTGCAACCTCAGAAGACTGCAGACTCTGCCACAATCATGGCTGCCATATGGTTTGCAAATTGCTGTCCCAAGGGCCAAGAGCAAACCCACGCCAGGATTCCACTTGCAAACAAGGCACTGTCCAAAAAAGAGTTTCCGCACACGGGCCACCGACAACGACGGACGTGTTGGTCTTGAGCCAAGCTGAAGGCCCGAACGGACCACGTTCTCAATGTGAACTTTATTTGATGCATCAACTCATCATCCGGCTTGCCATCATGGTATCTTGGTGCTGGGACAGGATCCGCGCCCTTGATTTTCACCTGGAGCCCAAGGTAACGAATTTGCCAAAATATGAGTTGCCAATTGGACGTGTGCATGCATGTCTGGGTCCGGGTGAAATCTCGGAGGAGGCGGATTTGACTTGATCAAATGCTGAACCCAGATCTATTGAATCTATTGCTTCTTCAAAGAAATGTACTGGTCCATTCCTTTAAAGCAAAACTGTAGTGAAGCAGCGATTGAAACTAAACTAGAACCAAGCGCAACGCGTGCTTTGAATAGACTTAGGCTTGTATTTATAGACTGGCGCAGAACATTGACAAGAAGAAATGCGGGTCCTGCTTTGCAGCAAACTAAGCCTGCTTGGCTGCTACCTCAACTAACTGTCAATGCAATCATTCACCGTCAAGCAAATAATGCAACAAAAACATATACTTTTGCTTGTATTAACGCCCATCTTTGGGCAAAGGGTACCAACAAGCAACATTTACATGGTCCCAAACGTAGTTCACAACGTACGAATAGTTCAAAACGTAGTTCCCAACACAGTTCCTAACATGGTTCCCAACTATGCCGCATGGAAACCGCAGAGCCCAAAATCAAGAGGCTAACTTTTGAATTGATGTAATAGTATACGGTATACGTGTATACAATACTTTGCTATACTATTCTGCAATCTCACTACGCGATACAAAACTATGCACTAATAAATCTACATATGTCATGACTATCCTTTCAAAATCTTCTTAAGACCAAGGTGATGACTTGGGATGGTGGAAGCCGATGGCGAGCGGATGTGGAAGCGGATGATGAGAGAATGACGAAGCAGCTTTTACACACAGAAGCTTTCACAGGAAGCCTTTACGCAGCTCTTACAGACAGAAATATTCACACAGACAAGCCTTTACACACAGACCTTTGTACAGAAGGAAGCCTTTACACAGAGCAGCTTTTATACACAGAAGCTTTTGCACAGGGAAGCCTCTACACAGAGGAGCGTTTACTCAGGGCAACTTTGGCACAAAGAAGCTTTACACACAGAAGCTTTTACATACAGAGGCTTTTACACACAGTTGCTTTTGCACAGAGCAGCTTTTCAACAAAGTCGCCTTTACAAAGGTAAAGGCCTCACACAGAGCAGCTTTTACAGACAGATGCATTTGCGCAGAAGCTATTACACAGAAAAGCTTTACACACAGAAGCTTTTGCACAAAGCAGATTTTGAACACATTCGCTCTTACAAAGGCAAGGCCTCACACAGAGCAGCGTTTACAAGCAGAAGCATTCACACAGAAGCTTTTGCAGAGAAAAGCTTTACACAGCGGCTTTTGCACGCAGCAGCGTCAACACAGAGCAGCTTTTACACACAGACGCTTTTACGCACAGACGCTTTTACGCACAGACGCTTTTACACACAGACGCTTTTACGCACAGACGCTTTTAAACAGAAAGATTAGAAAGCTCTTACACACAGAAGCTTTTACAAAAAGCAGCTTTTACACACGGAAGCTTTTAGAAAGGCAAGCCTTTACACAGAGCAGCCTTTACACAGAGCAGCCTTTACACACAGAAGTATTTGCACAGAGAAGCCTTTACACACGGATGCTTTGACACAGAGAAGCTTTTACTCACAAAAGCTTTTTACACACATAACTTTTTACACCGGGAAGACTTTACACACAGAAGCTTTCACACACACACACACGGGCTTTTACACAGTTGCTTTTACACAGAGCAGCTTTTACACAGTTGCTTTTACACAAGCTGAAGCCTTACACACAGAAGCTTTTACACAGAGGCGTTTGAACACGAGTCTTTGCCGCACAGATGCGTTTACAAAAAGCCGCTTTTACGCACAGAAGCTTTTACACAGGCAAGCCTTTCCACAGAGCAGCTTTTACACACAGAAGTATTTACACAGAGAAGCCTTTACACACAGACGCTTTCACACAGAGCAGCATTTACACACAAACGCTTTTACAGAAAAGGCTGTACACAGAGCAGCTTTTACAGAGGGCACTTGTTACACAGAGCAGCTTTTGCACACAAAGGCTTTTCAGCTTTGACACACAGAAGCTCTTCACGGACAGGCTTTTACAAAGGGAAGCCTTTACACTGCGCATCTTTTACACACAGCCGCTTTTACACATGGAAACCTTTACACGGGGCAGCTTTGACACAGAGGCCTTCTACACACAGACGCTTTTACACGGAGTAGCCTTGACACAGAGCAATTTTTAGTAATTTTTATACACAGAAGGATTTACACAGAGAAGGCTTGAAACAAAGCAGCTTTTACACAGGGCAGCTTTTACACAGAGCAGCTGTACGCACAGAAGTATTTGCGCACAGGGGCTTTTACACACAGAAGCCTTTACACAAAGAAGCTTTACACGCAGATCCTTTTACACACAGAAGCGTTTACACAGAGCAGCTTTTACACACAGACGCTGCAACTGTTACAGAGAAAAGCTTTACACACAGAAGCTTTTACACAGCGCAGCTTTTGCACACAGACGCTTTTAAACGAGTGGCAGATATGCTGAACATGCAACACATCAGGACAGGTTCCTCAACATCCATCAATCATATTGATTCCACCCTACCATTTGGAACTGCCGAATACATATGAAACCATGTGCCATGATAGTAGCTAAACCGGTGCCTGAACAAGACCCCGTTGTGGACGGCTCCCTGCCTTGAAACGAGACCTGGGCTGGGACCAAACCCTGCATCAATGGCAAAACATCCAAGAACGATCGCGTTGCAAGCACGATAAAAACATGATGTACTAGCACGGTGGTCTGCCTTGCCAACATTTACTGACTGACCTGTCGCCAAGGCTTTCACTGCATTGTTTCATGAAGGAAAATACGTACAGACAGCGTCCATCGCACTGTACAACTTGGTCCCCAGGCAATTCTTTGAGCACTTGCTCAGCAGCAGCGCCCCATCCAAAAACGAGAACCTAGTGATGCAGCAGTCACACGAATGACGCGGAATTAACATTGATATTTCTTTCAGTCAGGCAATTGCACCCCGGCCCCAGAACAGCACAGACATGGACATCAAACTGCATGCTACACACCAGAGCAGCTAGCCAGGACCAATGCGTTTTGAATTCCGCGCGCAGAAGCGGCCAAAGATCCCAAACTGTACTCGGCGATACGGCCAAGTCATTGCTGGAATTCACGCAGATTTGCTTCGTTTGGTGCATCTAAAGGTATAAATAAGCATTGCGCCTGAGAAATGTGAATGCTTTCGCCTCTGGTCCGGATGGTGGGAGAAGCAATGCATGTTTAAAGGTCTCAACACATCATCTCCTTTTTCTTCATGGAAACCAAAAAGACAGGGGGCAATGGAAGTTTTTGAAAACAGGTCAGCACAGGTGCAAGCTTCTTTCCCGACTGGAAGCCATGACTAACGCAGCATCTGCTGTGATCTTGAGCGGTACGCTCATGGCATCATGATGGCGACAAGGCATGTAGTTTTCCCAGGCGGCATCAACGGCACGTGCCATGCTTGTGGGAAAAGCCAGAGCAGAAGCACAACGAAAGTATAAACAATGCAATATCAGACTCTCAGACCTTCAAAGGGAAGTTGGGCCACGTCTACACCAAAGCAAATTTTGACACATAGAAATCGGCTTGCAGCAGAGATGGGTTTCTGGTGAATAGTTCTGCCCCTTTTTAAAGCCCACGGAGGAGTCAACACATCTTTTGCAAATTTCGCACTGCGCAAACTCGGCGCAGGCAGAGGCTTGAACAGTCGCACCGACATACGCATACAGCGGGCCATGGGTTGAGATTAAATACCCATGTCTCCCGAAAAGGATCTGCACCCAGCACTTCTCAACTTTCTCTTAGCAAAGCAAGTCCCAAGCCTTTCAAATTGCCTGTTGAAAAACCTGAATCAAGGTTGCAATCACTGGGCTTCCCTGTGAATGTGATCTTGCCCTTGCACCTTCGACCGACCTTGTGTTTTTCCAAAGGTTCTGCGCGCTTTGGTGGCCAATCTCTTTTAAGGGCGGCTTGCGACAAAAATCCTCCAGCAAAACTGTACAAGGTGAAGGGACACCCAAGAAATCCCAAGAAAGAGCAGCGCAATTGTTGCACCAGTGCTTACAACTGGAAGTCATGACCATAAAGGAAAAGTTGACACAACGAACATAAGAAATGCTTCTCATAGAGAAACGTTCCCCATGACTCGCCACAAGAAACAGGGATTGCTTTTGGAGAACAAACATCCAAGTGGGTGTTCCTCTTCGTCTGCGACTGATCTGCGCATGGGTTTGCCCCNCCATGACTCGCCACAAGAAACAGGGATTGCTTTTGGAGAACAAACATCCAAGTGGGTGTTCCTCTTCGTCTGCGACTGATCTGCGCATGGGTTTGCCCCAAATGCGCCGTTCTTAAGGCACCTTGACCGTACAATCTTGCAAGGCTTTTTTGCAACAACAAATTTCATTTAAACCTGGGCCTGGTTGACTTGAGATAGATGTCCTACAGGGGTGGGGCCCCACTAAGCACGGCATACTTAATGCGATCGGCCTTCGATGAATTGCAAGCAGAACATGTGGAACATGTGGCATGCCGGCTGGCTGGTCACAGGTCTGCTTGTCTGACATGGCCTAGCCGACGTCAAGCCAATCCAAAACCAACAGTCCACAAGCGTTTTACGAGGCAAAACAAGTTTTGATTGCAGACCTGGACCCACCAAAAGCAATAATTGTTGTACCTTTTGTCTGGGGGCTTCTGGGATACTTACTGAGATTACACCTTCTTTTCTCTTTATTTGGTCATAAATCCAACACATCAATGGATATGTAGGGGGAAAAGAAGTATGGTGTAGTCTCAGGGCGCATCCCGCCATTTCCAAATATCCTTGTGCACTTGTTGAGCTATAACCTTGTAGCAGCTGCTGGCACAGAACGGTGGTTCAGGTGAGAGGAGCAGGAAAGTGGGGCCGGCATGATATGGCCCAGCAATTTGGCTCCCAAAATACAGTCATCATACCCACTAGTTCAATCGAATTCAAGCGTGGTCGAGCNGAAAGTGGGGCCGGCATGATATGGCCCAGCAATTTGGCTCCCAAAATACAGTCATCATACCCACTAGTTCAATCGAATTCAAGCGTGGTCGAGCGAATTTGTGAGAAATAATGCTAAATGGCACTAATTAAGGAGATTGTAGGGTGTACTGCGAGGGGGTATTTGAAAAAAAACTAGATTTTGCCTTTTGGGACGGTTTCATCAAAAATAAGGCTTTTCTGCCGCTTTTGCATTGTTCCTGCCTCGTTTGGGATATTCTGCCTTGTCGTCTTCCTAANTTTTGCCTTTTGGGACGGTTTCATCAAAAATAAGGCTTTTCTGCCGCTTTTGCATTGTTCCTGCCTCGTTTGGGATATTCTGCCTTGTCGTCTTCCTAAAGAAACCAACTGCAAATTGAATCACTGGAGCTTTCCGAGTTGTCGAATGTTAATGAAACAAATCACTCTTTGGAAGTGTCTGCAAGTCAAATGGTCCAAATGGGTGGCTTCCAAAACTTCAAGGAATCGAGAATTGATTCTGAGCACTATGGAGCCGACAGCAGGACAACAGCGCTGTGTCACAAGAACAGGTCAAAGCATAAATCCCGACTGGCGCCTTTTTTGCACCTTTTTGATGGGNGAGCACTATGGAGCCGACAGCAGGACAACAGCGCTGTGTCACAAGAACAGGTCAAAGCATAAATCCCGACTGGCGCCTTTTTTGCACCTTTTTGATGGGTTTTTGCGCCTTTTTTTGCGATACAGTGTGTTCCCCTTAAAATGCACGTTATAACCCAAAAAAAGGCTGCCTCGACGTGTTGATATCTAATTTGCAAAATTGCTCATTGATACCTGTTGATAGCTACATTTGGGGACCATGGGTTTACTGGGTTTGCCTCACATGCGCGCTTTTGCCAAAGGTTCTGCGCGCTTTGGTGGCCAATCTCCTTTAAGGGCGGCTTGCGACAACAATTCTCCAGCAAAACTGTACAAGGTGAAGGGACACCCAAGAAATCCCACGAAAGAGCAGCGAAATTGTTGCACCAGTGTTTACAACTGGAAGTCATGACCATAAAGGAAAAGTTGACACAACGAACATAAGAAATGCTTCTCATAGAGAAACGTTCGCCATGACTCGCCACAAGAAACAGGGATTGCTTTTGGAGAACAAACATCCAAGTGGGTGTTCCTCTTCGTCTGCGACTGATCTGCGCATGGGTTTGCCCC